>BMAO01036264.1:0-26016 GCA_019973975.1 Trichonephila clavata
AAAAACCTTGTTATTTTATATACCTTTAAATATTGTAACCTGTTCCTCTAACCATGGGACTATTTGCAGTGTTGGCACAAGTTCGATATACGGACTTTTTTTTTGGCAGTTTTTTGGCGCCCTTTTCGGGCGATTCTGCGCCAGATTCTGTCTACCCTGATTCCCCTGTTTTCCGGTCCGGGTCGGGTTCCACGGGGTTTTTCGTTTTATGACGAATTTTCCAATCAGAGCAGTAATGTTTTGGGGGGGGGGGGGGCTATGGAATTCTCTCTCAGACACCCTTCTTTTCAACTGTTCAGACAGATATTTCCGGACAAGAACTCACTGCCTTATTTCCAATTATTTCTTAATATTTTATAAAGAAAACGTATTTAATAGTAAAAAAATAATCATAATTATTTAATATTAAAATTATTTATAAAAAATAGTTATTTAATATTTATTAAAGTTTATTTTTAATTATTGATTAGGTTGAATATTCTTTCATTATTAGGTTGTATTTCAATTTTTATTATTATTACCTTATTTCTTATTCATATTACTTATTAATATTCTTTTTAATTACTGAAAAATTATTTAATTATTGCTTAGGTTGACTTAATTCTGTCATTATTAGGAAATATATTCTTTTATTATTAACATTCATTTTTACTTATTGATAAATTATTCCAGTTATAGATTAGGCTGACTATCAATTTTTACATTATTATTATTAATTTATAAAGAGATTAATTTAAATTTTAAAAACCTTGTTATTTTATATACCTTTAAATATTGTAACCTGTTCCCTCTAACCATGGGACTATTTGCAGTGTTTATCCCAAGTATAAGAAAGTTCTGTCAAAAACAGTTCCTGTTTTATTTTCTAGCAAAAAGGCCACATTTGGGGAGAAAAAGGGAGTATTTAATCTTGATTTTGTTTATGAAATATGTAGGGATAGGAAACTATTTTTAGATTTTGCAAGAAAAACTCATCTGATTAAATTAGAATTTTTTACTGAAATTGTAATGTTCTGATGAAGTTTGAGAAGAAAAATTCTATTTTAGATGGTTAATCATAGATTAGCAGAAATTCCAGGAATAACAAGATATGTGGTTCAACTAAAACCATACATCATGGCTTGTAGTTCAACTAAACCATACATCTTGACTTGTGGTTCAGTTGCAGCAAACTAAAATTAAATGAGATTTTTCGTCTCCTTATCATTTGATCATGGGAACCAGAACAAAACAGACCAAAGCTTATTTCTATTTATCTTCTGGTACAGTTGCAGATTGGGGGCAATTTGTCATTGAAGTTATTCTATATTATGCAGAAGTCGACAAATCGAATTCAGAGGGGAAGCAGTACACAACAGATCTTGTGAGATTCTAGTCAACATTTTAAAGGAATGGATAGAGCCTGGAACTATGATTTTTCCAACAAATGGAAGGCATTTAAAAATTTAGGACAAGAAGGTTTGATCATTTGACGTTAAATCATAGCCTTCATTTTGTAAATCCAGTAACGAATTGCCACACAAATACCATAGAAGGCACTTGGAAGCATGTTACAGATTCACTCCCTACCTGCAATAGAAAAATAGATTTAAAATTTCATTTGTTGCTGTATATAAGTTTAGAAAATGAAGCAAACAGCAGGGAGTGGATTGTTTCAATAAGTTTTTAAAAATTGTTAGGGACATCAACTGGGCTGAGAGGGGCTTAGGTCAAATTCTTTAAAAGGGGAATTTAATCAAGATTTTTTATCACCATGATTTTTACCACAATCTATCTTGCTGACAAGTGATGACTTTGGCCATTTGTGTGACAATTTTTTTATATATAAAGTGCTGCAAGGTAAGTTAATTCTATTTATATTTATTTTATTCAATGTAAGCAAGAAAGATTCTTCTTATATTTAATTTATGACTTTAATTTTAATGTTAATTTGCTTTAATATGTTAAATTTTAATGTTTCTCTTCTAGGCTTAATGGTGATAAATAGAACAATTTGTTCATTACTATTCTGAATCACTTAAAAAAATAGATTTTTATTCTTAAATTCAATGCAGTATTGCTAAAATAATCATTAACTATTTACATTTAGTTCTATAAAAATTTGTCCTTTCACTACTTTTTTAGTTTAATATTATGTAGGAAAAAAATATTACATGTTTCATTTTTATGCTTCTACTAAAGTTAGAAAGAATCCCCACCATTAATTTTCGTACAGAGGTGGCGGGGGGGGGGGGGAGGTAAACTTAGATCAAAGACAGGAACTTTGCAAAACTGTTTAGTCAGGAGGAGGAGAGGGGGGAAGTATCGCGGCGTTTCCTGGCGGCTAAGGGGGAAGGCGAAGGGGGGATGCAACCCTGTGCTTCCCTTGGCGACTATTGTCGCCGGAAAAAAAATTTGGCGATTTTTGAAAAAAGTCCGTATATCGAACTTGTACCGCAATGCTATGTGTTGACTATTTTCATTTATTTCTCTTTAAAGTTCATTGGTATATATAAGTTTTGTATTCAAAGTTTAAAGAAAAGTAATTAGCTGAATTTAACTATGTTTGAATTGGAACTTATAGCACTTATCCTCAATGGACTTCAGCTTTGTTGGATTCATTTGAAATATCAATTTATGTTTCATCAAAGATTTACAAATCCGGTTTTCTAGCATCATAAGTTATGTTTTGAAAAAATGTGTTCTCAAATAAGAAAACATTCATTGTGGTTAAATGCACTTTAATTCTGAGGTAAAGCAAATAGTTTTCATCCTTCCATAGTTGAGAAAACACAAAAAACTCTCCTTATTCAAATTAAAAATTGATATTCAGAATGAATCAGATAAAAAAAGGTTCTTAGGGGAATTAAAATTAGGGGAAAAACAACAAAAAATGTCAAAATTATTTTTTTATGAAAAACATTTAAGAAAGGAAATTGGGTTTGGCAACAAAATTTTGAAACTAATATATTAAATCAGAGTAATCGTTTGATATTGCTCAAAACTGTTTTTACAAAAACTGCAGCAATGTAGGATGGAAAAGGTGAATGTAAGGATGGGCAAATTTGAAAATGTTGTGCTGAATTAGTGACAGGAGCAAAATACATCATTGAATGGGTGAGAAGTAATTAAAAAACCATAAAAAACAGCTATTACTCTAAACATAGTTATTGATTTTGCCTTGTCTGAAAGAGCCATTGATTCTGCATCTTATTTGATTAATCTAATTCGGTTCCATTCTTGTATCATGCTTTCAAAATCAACATAAAAGATTTAAGAACAAAAGATTAAAAGTATTTTCCCACTTCTTTTCATGATCAATAATGATGTAAGAATTGAAATGGATTTTTCTTTTGTTTCTGTTAAAAACTAACCAAAAATTGGATAATACTTGTATATCATTCATTATTACTCTCTCTATTTTTTTTATAGTTACAAAAATTCATTTATATTATTTTTATGTCATTCAAACTTTACTTAATCCTTACATTAAAAATTTGGCTGCAAAATACACTCTGTTTTAAGATTGACTCGGAGCACTCATGCCAAATTCATAAGATTTTATGGTCCACATGATCTATTCTACATTATGAGAGTAAAGTGAAAAGTTCTCAGCCGGGCAAGAAACACTTCAGAATTTTGATTAAAATGAGATTTTATTTTTCTACATAATCACCTTTGACTTCATTACACTTAGTCCAGCATTTCTCCAATATTAGTATTCTTTCCTGGAAGTGTGAATCTGGAAGGCTGAAAAAATATTCTTCTATGGCCCTCATAAATTTTTATTATGGCCCTTTTAACAATTATTCTCTTTCATTTTTTTATCCAAATTATAATATCTTCATTTCGCTGTTGGCCAAGTTATTATGTAAATTGCTTGGCTTTTCTTCCCCAAATCATTTTGTTTCATATATACTGTTTTTAAATTGTTCTCAAAACACGAAATAAAATCTTTATCACAGCCTTTCTCAAACTGTGGAGTGGGCCTCCTTAAGGGGCGTGATAATCTTATTTGGGGGGGGGAGCATATTGCAAAAAATCAAATATAAATTTTTTAAAATAATTATCAATTTAATAAAATGATTACAAACAAAATACATTCGTATATAATAAAACAGGAAATGCAGAACAGATTCACACTGATTTAATATAACTACCTATAAATACACAAAGTATTTGATAATTAATTTATCAATGTTCAGTTAAAAACAAGTTTATTAAATAATAGTGGCTTCTTTGGGTTTGTCATATACTAAATTTGTAAACAAAACTTAAAATTTATCTAATTTGTACATTTTATAATTAAAGTATTATTATATCATAGTTTTACTATCGAAGTACATTATAATTGCATTCAGTACATTGTTATTGTGAGAAAGTGGGGCTGATGAAAATTGGGTCGTAAATATCCAAAGTTTGAGAAGCATTGCTCTTACGTAATCTACAACACTCTTTTTGGTATCATGAATTCCTTTAGATTCTTAACAGAATATTTATATACAAGGACCGAATCTGCTGGTCTATGAGGAGAGGGGGAAGGTTGAATCCCCTTCCTCTCCTCATAGTCCAGCAGATTTTTAATCTTTAGCATTAAGATTGCTCCTCAGTACTTTTATTTCTGTTTTAAGAAAAACTAATCCCCCCCTCCAAAAAAAAAATGTGTATGCCCGGTTCTTCAGTTCACTAGTTTTATTAGTAAATTATCGTATCAATAAGATTCAAAAATCCCTCTGTGCTTTAAGAGACTCTTGCAGCTCTTCAGACTTCTCCCTCTTTTTATTATTAAAAATTAAATATGTTTACTAAAGTATTTTTTCCCTTTCTTTTATAAATATCTATTGAAAAATTACTCTGTATTTACTTATATATTTAAATATTAGACTGGTTTAAGACAATTATTCGTGTAGTAAATATTTTCCCGTTAACAAAGTTTTTAGAAAATTAGTGAAAATATTTGGATTATTCCTAAATTAGATAAAGTCCATTTCATTGGTAAAAATACTGCCATGGGGAAACAATCCTCTGAGTAGTCCCTGCAATGTCCACCTACAGAAACATGTTTCTTATTTTATGACCTGTTTAAGGGCTAACAAGAAGAGGGTTAAAATGACCTTCAGGAAATCACTCTTTTTCAAAGAGAGAGAGATAATGCAATTTTAAATCAACAATTCCTTCAATTTTACTTCATTTCTTTGAAACTGCAAACAGTAATTAGAACTTTACTTTTGATTTATCTTGTATTTCTCCTTGAGACTTAAAAAATGTACAAATATTTTTGTCATCAATACAAATAAATAAAATTGAAGTTTCTGTTTGTAATTTCAAATTAGCAGCTTTTTACTAAATGCATTTGAAGGTATATACAGTACTTATATCAAAAAATCATTTTTAAAATTTTTTGTCTGTCTGTCTGTTTGTTCCGGCTAATCTCGGGAACTTCTGGTCCGATTTTGAAAATTCTTTCACCAATGGAAAGCTACATTATCAGCCAGTAACATAAGATATATTTTATCTCCATATTTCTACGGGAACTGTAACTATGTGGGTAAAACGTTGACGTTTCTTACTTCCCGCCAAGTTGGCGCAAAATTATGCATTTGGTCAATAATGGAAATTTTAATAAAAACAAACAGGCATTTTCTCACACATTTGTAACAAATAACTGAAACATAGTGTAATTTAGCATCATGTAAAAGCAATTTTTTAAATGGTTTTTTTAATTTTTTTAACCTAATTGTACAATATTCATATTTTGCACAACATTTTTCACTTATATTGAACCTAGATGTTTTACATGGAGGTAATACTTTGATGATATATACTATAGAGGCATCCATATAATGTCACTCGCTGAATAAAATTAGGGAGCTTTACACAATACTTTTTTCATCTTCAGTCTTTCTAATCCTCAAACCTTTTGGAATAAGTACAAAGACTACATGGCGGAAGATATTTTGCGACGAAAAACAACCAAATATGCCTTTAAATGAACACATCTACAACGAAATGCAATGAAGTTTTTCAAAATGGTTAGGAAGAAGCTACATGTTTTTGGAATAATTAGCCCTAGACGTGTCGACGGAAGTGGCTTCGATAGTAAAATTACTTGAGAATTAACTAAAATTTTATAGCATTGCAACATCAAGTAACAGAATTTATCCCTCAATTAACTCCAGAACAAAGTCACTTTTTCCAACAAGTTTTATGCAAACTAAAATCCGGCAGTGGTGCACTCATTTTTCTCAACGCCCCTGGAGGAACCGGAAAAACGTTTTTGCTAAACTTATTATTAAGGACCATCAGAAAAACCCAGAAGATAGCAGTTGCTATGGTTTAAATTCTGAACATTATGCAGAGATGCAATTGAAAATTGGTTATGGATGTTTGGACGCAAATGCTGGAGGTTATATTTTACTTTCAAATAATTTTGTAATGCAGGAGAAAATGATGTAAATCTTATTGCTCAAATTTACCCGGGCTTGCAACAAAATTTAAATTAGGATCAGTGGTTGCACGCAAGTTCAATATTGGCGCCTAACAATGACATTGTCCATAAAATCAACATTGAAAATTTAAACAACGTGCGGGGGAGGGGGGATTGAAGAAATATTTATCAATGAATACAAATCATGGATAAAGAACAAAGTATTTCATATCCCACAGAGTTCTTAAATTCACTTGAGCTTTCGGGTGTACCCTCACATAAACTTCAATTAAAACTAAATGTAGCAGTTATGCACAATCTCGCTGCTCCTTGACTATGTAAAGGAACGAGGCTTTGGATCACAAAACTGATGCAGAATATACTTGGTGCCAATATTTGAACATATGTCATGAAAAGGGATAGTGTTATAATACCTCGAATTCCGAATATCCCCAGTGACCTATTGTTTCAATTCAAACAAGTTCAATTTCCAGTTTTACTGTTGCTATTAACAAACCTAACATTTCAGGTAGCAGGGGTGCATTTGGAAATGCAATGTTTTTCCCATGACCAACTATATGTAGCCTGATCGACCAACCCAAATCTTCACATATTTGCAACTGACGGAAGAACATACAATATGGTATACAGTAGCAGCTTAGAATAATATTCTGTTTTGAGTTCTTTTGAAGAGGAATTCTATATTAAACGTAGATACTTTTGATTTTTAAAAATATTAATAGTTTAAGTTATTGAATATTTGTTGTTAATTATTATAATAAATTGCGTTTTCAGTTTTTTTAAACTAAGCTCAATTTAAGACATTTTAAATTTTATTGGTTCTAGTCAAGCAATAAAATAAATTACCATATTATATTATTTACTTTCTTATGATAATGATTACGACTTTGACAGTTATTTAAAGACATCAAAGCGAGCGGAGCCGCGGGTAAAAGCTAGTATTAAGATAAAAGTCAAAACTTACGTTTATTGTTTGCTTTCCTTTACAAAGGAGGCAGTGAAAATAATTGTTCAGCTTAATAATTTTTTTTTATTAAATTTTTTGTGTTACATCAGCTAATTTTAAGACTTTCATATATATTTTTATATATATTTCAATGGACTTTTATAGTTCTTTTATGTTGATTAATATGCATCAATACTTGTTTTCTTTGCTTAAATACATCTTCGAAAAACACACTTTTCTGTGCTAGAACAGATTTATAAAGTTTAATTATTAGTGTAAGCATGAAATTCCAAAATGTAGTACTTTAGGTAGTATCGATATGAAAGTTTTTTTTACTAAACTTCGAAGTTTAATTCCTAGCATTGATATATTGACACTTATCGCACTTGCATTGAGCTATAGAAATAAAAATAAATAAAAAAATATCTGTAATATTTCTTCATTTTTGAAGGAATGGTAAATGTGTTAATGCTTGTGTGTAAAACATAATATACAAAATATTAATTGGAGCTTGACAATCTTGAACAAGACTGATGCTGGAAAGGGAGACCTTTTCCCCAAAAACTCATATCAAGTAAATGTCTGATACTTTCGATATCTAGTTTTACTAACAACTGGTTCTTTTTTCTTGAAAGCCTACCGATCTCCAGTCTAGAATCACATTCACTTTACTTTATAAATTCTCTGAAATTTTCTTTATAACAAATAATAAAAATAAATGCAATAAAATATTCTTGATTCTACAAAAAAAAAATAGCTTTCAGAAACAGAAATATTTTCGTTCATAACAAATAAGGAAACAAAGTAGATTGTAAATTTATGTTTAAGACATGTGTAAATGATAGAAAGGCTAGTTAAAATGAAATTTTTTGCATTAATTTTGTAGAATAATTCTTTGATACAACTTAATGCGATTTATATTTGCTTAGTTCATCATATTCTGAATATAATAATTTTTATGTCTCGTATCATACAAAGTTTTAAAAATTCAAATTTATTGTAACCAGAATATTCAGCAAATATTTGGTTACAGAAATACACACACATTTGTATTAAAACTATTCATTTTTTTTTGAGAAATATATTACTCTGGAATACCGTACCCATATCTTGATGCTTTTGAAATTTACTTCAGACCCCAAAAAGAAAAAAAAAGAATTTTTTATACACAATATCTTATTTCTTCATAGCTGTAGAGTATTAATAAAAAAAAAATCGACTAATGTACAACAAATCTTTGAACATTGTACAATCTTAACATCTTAAATATTAACCAATATATTAAACAAAAACTGAAAAAATTTTTGAATGTATTTTATGTACGTTACAGAACAGTACGTAATGTGTACGCTTACTTTTATGAAAAAGAAAGAAAAAAAAAGAATTCATGTCAAGCATTATATCTGTACAATATTTTTTTTTTTAAAAAGAAGAGTTGAATAGCAATTTTTAAAAAATGATGCTATCTTTTGCAAGTTATAAATAAGATGTAACTTTTCAAACGTACAAAGATAAAAAAAAATATCCCTATGTAAGTATTATTGCATGAATTTTCATTAAATTAAAAAAAAATTTATGCGTAAATCTACAAACATTGCAAACAATTTAACCAATTGACAAAGAAATTGTAAAATTAAAATTTTAGATATTCCTCTAACAATTATACTAAAGAGGATTTTAATAAATAGCAATAAGAATTTTTTTTTTTGAAATAATCACAGTAAAATCAGGTTTTGTAATTATCAAAAGTTTCTTTGTAAGCATTAATTTAAAGGCAGAAAATTTGCTATTTTATAGATAAGTTACTGAGTACCTGTAACAGTACATATTTTGTACAGTTTAAATTAGTATGAGTATAGTTGTGTATTGAGTTATGAAACAAATAACATTACATCAGCATCATAGATTAGAACAGAGGTTCTCAAACGTCATGTTTTTCGATTTTGGGTAGACCCTTGCTTACTTAATATTGAATTTTTGCAAATTCGTGAACTTCAAATGTGTGTTTTTGACAGCTGGTATATTGTGGTAGCTCACTCCTACTTTAAAAACATTTACTTTTATATCTGTAATAAAGTGTAGTGTGAAAACTTTAAAAGATAAAAGTTAATTTTAAACATTTATTAGATTTCAGTTAAAATTTAGTACCTGTAACACAGAATCAGAGAGAAAAAACAAATGCTTTTTTGACGCTATTGTAAAAAGTTTTTAATATTTAGCGTCAATTTAGTCAGGTTTGAACTTAAATCTCCTCGGTTAGTAATGTCCAGTCTATTTTGTTTGGAGATTAGCAATTATGATTAGATGTCGCAATGGGGATTTACTTGACTCTTCCTGTGACAAACTGTACAGCAGAGAGGAGCTTTTCTGCCCTTAAGAGAATTAAGACGGACATGAGAACTACTATGTGGAAAATAAAAAGCTTAATAGTTTAATGTTGCTATGCACACAAACTGATATAAACATGGAAATTGGTTGTAATGATATCATTAATGATTTTGCAATAAGGAAAGCTTGAAGAAAACGTTTGTTGTACTAGTACAATGACTGTGACTCAACTATCAGGATATCTAAAAGTAAAAGATAGTAAGATAATTAACAACTTGAATGATAAACAAATTAAAAAATTGATAATTATAAAAAGTTTATACTATAATATATAGTCTATACTGTAATTTGTTACGGTTTTATTAATTTACTGTACTTATTTACAAAAAGAGGGGAGGGGGTGTCTGTGATGCCAAAAGGAAAGAAATGAACAAGAGTGACCAAACCATGCCACTCTCTTTCCTTACGGTTGCCAGTCCGGGTCCATACGTGGTGAATAATGGAAGGACTCCATTAAAAAGACAAAGAAAGGGAAAAGAGTAAGAGAGTTAAGGGAAAATCCCTCTCATACCAAAACATGCAAAGTAATAACTGAAGGAGGGGGTGCTCTGGAAATAGTGGGAGAGGGCACAACAATTTGAAGTTCCTAGGGTGCCGGGGAGGTTAAAAACGGCCCTGGAATCGATCCAAACATTGCTGCAAAAATAGTTCATTTGCTTTGATTATGTTCAGTAAATGCGACACTCCTCTTGTGCAGAGCTTTTGCATCCCTAATTCTTTGTGCAAGATGTTTCCAAGGCCTTTCATCCGATATCCCAATAACCCCAACTATCTCAATCACCTATCGTCCAACAGGATTTCATGAGCTTTAATGTAATTTCCGGTGTGCTTGCGATATTTGGTCGTCCTTTCACATGGGTCATATTCGAAGGACGTGCAACTACGTCTAAAGCTCTCTTTGGTCAATGTTAAAGAATAGGGATCAAATGGCATAAACATGGACAGAATGGTATTTTAGACGAGAATTGAATTTTTATGTCGGTTCATTTTAATAGTCAAGTTTTTCCACAAATGTCTCTAAGAATGTTCATGTCATTTTCTTTTCATACCAAAGGTTGTTCGTTCTTTATGGAAACAATTTTTATAGTTAATTTTTATCAATAAATCCGTATTTTTTGGCGCAATTTGTTTTCTCTGATCTTGATAATAGCTCCAGCTCATATTTTTCATGAAAGTAAACTTTTTTTAGTACTGTCATGCAAATTTTACTCCATTCCTTATGAACAATTTTCCAAAGTCCATTCAGCGTGCTTCCATAGCTTTATTCTAATTACACGTAGACCTATTTGGGGCAATTCTTCTTTCAAGCAAACCTTTGGAGTGATTTTTCCCAGTTGTCATAGCAATGGCTTAAAACAGCTTTTTCCCAGGAGCTGAAAGAATTGCTCTCATTTCCAGCCAATCGGATTCATCGACTTACTACACCATAAACAAGATGGCAGCCTTGGCAACGTCAAATGCATCAGAAATGGCGCTTAATATTTTAATGGTGTAAAATATTTTTAACAGAATGGTGCTCCATTTTTTTTTTATGACCGTCAGCAAAATCACGAGCGAAATAAAAGGAATAATACTGGATGTTCGTATTCTGAAGGAGAAAAATCAGTGAGTAGTTTTTCAGTATGAATATAGGGCTCGGCTGACATCAGAGTATATTGTTTTGTGTACACTAACCCTTCATCACAGCTTCTTTATAAGGTTGTTCGAAAGGGACTCAAGTTCTTCTGAGGTGTGCGTGTCTTAAGGATTGTTTTCATAATTCAAAAGTCCTTTGCAGAAGCGTATTGTGATTTTATACGTAGTTCATCAAATGGGATACACTTTATTCCTATTTCTGCTTTTCTTAAATATGCAGCATTTGACTTAGATGTGTGACTAGAGGGTTTGTCCGTATGAAGTTCCACTTTAACAATGTCCTTTCCATATAAGGTTGGAATTTCCTCTTCAAAAATTGGTTCGAATATATTCTTCTGATAGCAGAGTGAATTAATTTTGGCTTTACTTCAGACTTTTTTGATTTTTAATTTGCCGTTGTTAGAAAATCCTGCAACTTTCACGAATCCTTTTTGGAACTTATCTGTACACTGATGAAGCCATTTTGTTTGGCCATTCCCATCAGTCAAGCAATAAAAAAATTGATCTTCTATTATTGCAGTCACTTAAATATACCCATGCCTCATCGAGTGTTGCCACAAATTTCCATTTTTCAGCAGCCATGTACTTTTTGTATAACTTTCTACTATTTGTTTTCTTTCAGCAATATGTTTCAAAACAAGGAGGCGATCTTTACTTTTAAACATCTTTTTTTAAAATTTAATCTTTTTTTTTTTTTATGAATGATTTAAATTACAGTGCCGTTTGACATTTCTGGTTTCAATTCAATGAATCTTTAGTTGGCGGGTTTCCTTATTGGATCAGAGACATCACTTTCTTTATATTTACATGGATTTAAACAGTCTTAGGATGAAGCATCATGGCCATGTTTTTATCTTTACTTTCAGCTAGACATTTTTTTCCCCTTTCAAGTGTAATAAATTATAAATACCTTTTGCTAAATTGCAATAACAGAGATTTTTACACCAATTTATAATTTGTTGATACAAAAATATTTCCTTGGAGAGCACAGTCACGTAATCTCCGAGCCATATATAAATTTTAGCAGCCATTTTATAAAATAAATCTTTTATTTTACATTCTAATCAAACGAAAACATTAGTGAACGATTATTCTGAAGTTGCCAAAGTTTTATCTCAAAATGCAAACGAGAAAATGGATTACAAAATCATTTCCATAAAGCGGAACAACCTTCTGTATTATTAATGTTAATTTTCTAGAAGCACTGCCTTTTCTTTTTTCATAAATTTCTTTTTTCATTCATTTTTTCTTCTTTCTCCATGTGCTGTCTTTTGTTTTTTCAAACAAAAAACTGGTCTTTCAGAAACTGAACTTTAGAGTTGAGAAACTATTTCAATGAATTGATTGATAGATTCTTGAGGGTTTTCGTCAAGTTCATAGTAAAAAATCAATATATTTCACTTAATTTGATTTTGCTCGCATTCATAGGGTATACAGCACAGTGGATAAAATTCCTTTTTCATTCAGGCTTACAATGTCAAACAAAAACGAAGAAAATAGCATGCAAGATCAGAACTATAATTTTGAATAAAAGCAAAGTCACAAGGCAAATAGTTTATAAGGGGCATAGAAGTGTAGCAAAGTTCTCTGTAAAGTTACCTCAAAACATGTTTGCATCCAAATTTGAATTTTATCACTTATTTTGACTGTTTTGTCACTATAAAAATGTATTATTTTGTCACTTTGATAAAAAAAATATTCTTTTAACAAGCAATTATAAATTGGAAATATATTTCTAAATTTCAGTTTTTATAACGTATGGTACTTTTTACAAATTACTATGCATTCACTTTATTTTAAATTTTAAAAAAAGATGGAACTATTTTTAAAGTAGATTGGTAAATTTTCTATCTTATCCAATCCTTTCAAGTTTCGATGAAAGGAAATGTAATTTAGAGAAGGAAATTTGATAGTTTTTTTGGAAAGGGACAAGACAAATGAAATAATGCTGTAAATGGAAATTATTTCAGTCTATCAGATGTAGCATGATATATTATGAAATCAGTGTACATAAAATATAGTTCTCATGAAATTTTAATTAAATATTTGTATTGGAAAATTTACAATGCTAATGAATCTTTTGAATGACATTGTATGGTATAGAAAAGAATGTTGTAAGAAGTATTGTTTCTCTGAAAATTGGAAACTGTGATGTGTTTACTTTGTTTAACTATATATTCTATCATTTTTTCATAATTTCAATATTGATATTGATGGCTTTTTTTTTTATTTTCAGAAGAATAGGAGAATTTATATACAACTGTAGAGTTCCAGAATCAAACCAACAACACAAGGAAGGAAATCAGAGGCGTAGAAAATATCCAATATTGTCTGTGAGAAAAATTATAACATTTTTGAGAGAAAAGAAGATGAACTACATGAAAAAATGGAATGTTTTAGCAAAGTTTTTTATGTTTAAGTTGGAAGGTTCTTAAGTGTTAATTATATAATTATAAGCAACCATCCACAAAAAGGGTACACTCTCCTTACGTCACTTAAAATTACATAAGGATTTAAGTGATCTTACCTGAGGGGTTTCCAATAATGTAAACTCACAAGATGGGTACCTCTCCAAATGATATCTTAAAACATCATTCGTGTAATCTGCTCAGTGAAAAGCCTGAAATTTATCAAATATTCAACAAGGATTTCAATCACAGTAGTAATTTAAATCCACATTTACGTATTCATATCAAGAAATATTCTCACGTTTGTGAAGTATGCAACAAGGCATTCCCTTGGAGAGGTAATTTAAAAAGACATTTACGTATTCATACTAAGGAAAAGCCTCATGTTTGTGAAATATGCAATAAGGCTTTCTCTCAAAGGAGTCATTTAAATACACATTTACGTATTCATACCAATGAAAAGCCTTATGTTTGTGAAATATGCAATAAAGCTTTCTCTGAAAGAGGTTCCTTAAAGAAACATTTTCGTATTCATACCAAGGAAAAGCCTTATGTTTGTGAAATATGCAACAAGAGGTTCGCTAATAATAGTGCCTTAAATGTACATTTTCGTATTCATACCAATGCAAGGCCCCATGTTTGTGAAATATGCAATAAGGCTTTTTCTCAAAGAAGTCATTTAAATACACATTTACGTATTCATACCAATGAAAAGCCTTATGTTTGTGAAATATGCAACAAGGCTTTCTCTAAAAGTGGTACCTTAAAGATACATTTACATGTTCATAGCATGGAACAGCCTCATGTTTGTGAAATATGCTACAAGGCTTTCTCTCGAAGTAGTCATTTAAAAAGACATTTATTTATTCATACCAAGGAAAAGCCTCATGTTTGTGAAATATGCAATAAGGCTTTCTCTCGAAGTAGTAATTTAAAAACACATTTATTTATTCATACCAAGGAAAAACCTCATGTTTGTGAAATATGCAATAAAGCTTTCTCTGATAGAGGTTCCTTAAAGAGACATTTTTGTATTCATACCAAGGAAAAGCCTCATATTTGTGAAATATGCTACAAAGCTTTCACTTTAAAGAGTAACTTAAAGAAACATTTATATATTCAAACCAAGGAAAAGCCTCATGTTTGTGAAATATGCAATAAAGCTTTCTCTGAAAGTGGTTGCTTAAAGAAACATTTTCGTATCCATACCAAGGAAAAGCCTTATGTTTGTGAAATATGCAATAAGGCATTCTCTCTAAGTAGTAATTTAAAAAGACATTTATTTATTCATACCAAGGAAAATCCTCATGTTTGTGAAATATGCAATAAGGCTTTCTCTGAAAGAGGTTCCTTAAAGAAACATTTTCGTATTCATACCAAGGAAAAGCCTCATGTTTGTGAAATATGCAATAAGGCTTTCTCTCAAAATAGTGATTTAAAAAGACATTTATTTATTCATACCAAGGAAAAGCCTCATGTTTGTGAAATATGCAATAAGGCTTTCTCTGAAAGAGGTTCCTTAAAGAGACATTTTTGTATTCATACCAAGGAATAGCCTCATTTGTGAAATATGCTGCAAGGCTTTCACTTTAAAGAGTAACTTAAAGAAACATTTATATATTCATACCAAGGAAAAGCCTCATGTTTGTGAAATATGCAACAAGAGGTTCGCTGATAATAGTGCCTTACATGTACATCAACAAATTCATACCAATGCAAGGCCACATGTTTGTGAAATGTGCAATAAGGCATTCTCTGCAAGTGGTCGTTTAAAAAGACATTTATTCATACCAAGGAAAAGCCTCATATTTGTGAAATATGCAATAAGGCTTTCTCTGAAAGATTAAAAAAAAAAAAAAAAAAAAAAAAACTCTGAAAGAGGTTCCTTAAAGAAACATTTTCGTATTCATACCAAGGAAAAGCCTTCTGTTTGTGAAATATGCAACAAGAGGTTCGCTGATAATAGTGTTTTAAACGTACATCTACGTATTCATACCAAAGCAAGGTTACATGTTTGTGAAATATGCAATAAGGCATTCTCTGCAAGTGGTGGTTTAAGAAGACATTTATTGATTCATACCAAGGAAAAGCCTCATTTTTGTGAAATATGCAACAAAGCTTTCAGTGAAAGTGGTCATTTAAAAAGACATTTACTTATTCATACCTAGAGAAAATCTTATGTTTGTGAAATATTTTAAAATTTCTCCTAAATTGGTTTTTTTAAATTTACATTTACCTATATAGTGGTGGCCAAAATTGTGGTCACTTTTTAAAGTTGTTATCTTTTTCAAGTTTCTATGCTCATAAAAATGTTACGTTGCACAAAATGCAAAGTATTATATATCGTTTTAAAGAAAATTTAATTCTAAATTTAATACAAAAAATATATTGTAAATATTTGCAATGTAAAAAAAAGTTATGCTGCAAAAACTATCGATATACATTACATAGTGATACTAGCTGTGAGTTATCAGGGCTCAGTGGGGTAGCCTTTATTTTTTAATTGCAGCTTCACTTCGATGTTTCTTGAGCTGTAAAAGTTTTAAGCTCATCCTTTGTAATTGCCATAATGTCAGGAACGAATTATCTCCTAAATTAGTTTTTTATTTCATGGGTTTGGACAAGATTTATCAAACGGTACCACAAGTTTTTCATAGGATTAAAGTCAGGACTGTTGGCTAGCCAGAACAACTCATTGATCTTAGAAAGATGCCAGTCTTTCAATTACTTTACTGTGTGGCATGGGGCAGAATTTTTCTGAAAAATAAATGTAGCATTGTTGGTAAATTGATCCCTAATCGAATGTGGAAATTAGGGTTCTAGAACAGAGTCAATATATTTTCTGACATTCAGTGTCCCATCAATGATATGAAGACTAGCGATACCATCTACTGATATGCATGACCAAATCATTAAACTACATGGGTACTTCATAGTTGCCTGGATGCAGTTAGGATGTAGCATTTCTCCTATTCTACGTCTTACGTATTTTCGGCCACCACTACCAAATTACGATATCTTAGTTTCATCCTTCCATATAACTAGTGAACACTAATCTTTTGTCAAATTAATATGTTCCTTTGATCACTATAATCTTTTTTAACTCTGTTGTAAATTGAGATGAGGCTTTTTTTCACGGAATTCTACCTCTTAGACCAACATTTGCTAATCTTCTCCTGAGATAGTTTTTGAACTGACAGAAACACCAGCATCATTCAAATAACTTCTGAAGAAGTTGATGACATTCTTCTATTTTAAAGACAAAGTATTTTTGTCATTAACAGATAGGTTGCACCTTTGTCGGCTTTTTCCTGCTTTGTTTTTTTTAAATTTTTCACCTGACATCTTAAACAAAGCTTTCAGTTTCCTGATGTTATTCACTGAACCATCCACCTAACTTGCAATTATAACATAGGAAAGATAACTTCCTTGTAAAAATTCTTTTTAGGTGTCCAATTGACTCTTTTATTTAATGTCATTGCTTCTTAAATAAATATAATTTTTTTTTCTTGGCTAGGAAACAGTCCTGATCTCAATGCTATCGAAAACTTGCAGCACTGATTGAAAATTCTTGCCCAAATGAGGTACCTATGAAATAAAAACAAACTAAATGAGAATATAATTGTTTCCTGGCATCATGCAATAACAAAGGAAGAGCTAAAGACTATTTTCAGCTCAATGAAACATCGATGTAAAACTGTAATAAAAAATAACGGCTACCCCACTGAACACTGATAACTCACTGCTATAATCATTTTCTAATGTATATCGATGGTTATTGCAGCATAACTTTTTTTACATTGCAAATATTAACATTTTATTTTATTTTTTTGTATTGAATTGAAAATTAAATTTTTTTAAAAATGATATAAAAGACTGAATTTTGAGCAACGTAACATTTTCTATGAGCATACAAACTTGAAAAACATAACAATTTAAAAAAGGGTCCACAATTTTGGCCACCACTGTATATATATCAAGGCAAAGCAATAATTTTTTTAAAGTTGTCGTGTGTTTTATTTATAATGCTTGCCTTTTTATCGAATTAATAAATTATGATATTTGCACATTCATACCATTCAAGAAAAGTGTGTGAAATATCCACAACTTCGCTTTCCATCTAAGAGGTAAAATAAAAAGACTTTAATATCACTTTTCTATTAATTATCCCATACCAAGGAAAATCTTTAAGTACATGCAATTTCTGAAAATGCTTTTGCTCACATATGTTGCATAAAAACACATTTGCGCGCATTCATGCCTCCCAAAAAATTGAAGCTTTTATACAGTTTATTTTAAAAGTTTACAAAAACTTTTTTACAGTTTATTTTTAAAAATTCAATTTTAATTATTTTCTCATTAATAAATCTTAAAGCCTTATAATTGTTAAAATTTTCAGTAAATTTTCGCACAAAACCCTCACTTGAAAGTTAATTTTTACATTTGCAAATAATAGTTGAATTAATGTTATAATTTTGAGTCATTTGACTCGACATAGGTGAAATGCTACTTGGAAGTAGGAACGTAAAAGAATTGTAACATACTTTCGCGATTTTTTAGATGAAAGTTTGCAAGTGTTCATTTTTTTAAATACATTTGTGCAATATTCTTTTAGAACAGTGGTGGCCAACCCCCAAATGACCTTCCGGGCCTTTTCGGAAAAACAGTATAATCGTAATTCATTGTTGCAGTTTCTCATACTGTCAGTCTGAGCTCCATTTACGAATGATTTTTCATTTTCGGGAAGGGGGGGGGGCTAAATGCAAGTGTAAGTTAATCCAAATACAAGCCTAACTTTTCATGCCAAATCCTTGAAATTGGAATTTTTTTTTTTTTTTTTGTGACATAAGTCTTATAAAGATCTACTTTGGATTCTGATGTTTCAAAAATGTGTTTTAATTCATTATTGCTGTGTAAATCAATTCCATTGGGAGAAGTTATTCTGGGGCCAACTCGACATCAAAGGGAGATGAATATATTTTAAATAATTTTATTTTTTTGTTTTTGTCTAAATTAGTGAAACGACTCAAAAAATCTGTTAGTTTGCATATTTCTTTTGCTTATTTGATGTAATTAATACATTTTGAATTTTTCCCCTTTCTTTAAAAGAAAGAGTTAAACGTAATTATTTTTTCAATGGAGATTCAAAAATAATAATATCTTTCGGCAACGTTTATTACGTTTTTTTGTTTCGTGTAATGATGTATTCAATTACTTTTTTTATGACAAATACGAAAAAGCGTAAATCCCTATAACCATTTTTATTTTTTAATTCTGTTGCTTGTATTTGCTTGTCATTCATAAACAAGTCAATTTCTTGTCGTAACTCATAAAATCACTGTAAATATCTTCCACGACTCAGCCATTTAATACGACTGAGATGTACAACGTCACTCTATTCACTATCTAATTCTTTAAAAGACTTTAAATTGTCAATGCGAAAGTACATGTGATCGAATGTAATTCACTGTTTTTATGACTACTTGCATAACATAATTTATTCGCAATACACTCATGGACAAAAAAATTAGCGCACCAAGAAATAATTGCGTGATCGTAACTAAACTTGGCATGAAGGTACATGTCAGGAAGATATGCAGGTGATTAGAAGTGCAACGTGATTGTGCATTACGTATAGCCGGTAGAGGGCGTTTAACGTCATTCTCCGTGGAGTATAAAACAGGTAACCAAAGCTTACAAAGGAAGGACTGAGGTATACATGCCATTACGCCGTTTTCGAAGACAATATGAGCAGCTGTCGCAATTTGAGAGGGGGAGAATCATCGGCATGATGGAAGCTGGGTGGTTAGCTCGGCCAATTAGGCCGCTCTGATTGTGTTGTGAGGAGGTACTGGGACCAGTGGATCCGAGAGATGTCTTTTACACAAAGACCAGGCTCACGACGTCCTCGACAGACCAGTTGTCGAGAAGACCTCCACATTGTAAAAAAAGCACGCGTACAGCCAACTACTTCATCGGTCGCCATCCAGGCACAGGTAGTACCTTCACTAGGGGCCCCTGTGTCTTTTCGAACCATACGAAGGCGCGTGGCTGAAGGACATTTGGGATCGCGGCGCCCATTACGTATGCTGCCCTTGAGACCCATCCATCGACGCCTCCGTTTGGAGTGGTGCCGTGCACGAGGAAACTGGACTGCAGGAAAATGGAACCAGGTCATCTTTAGCGACGAAAACAGATTCAATCTCAGCAGTGATGACAATCGTGTTTGTGTGTAGAGACCCCGTAGTGAACGCCTCAATCCTGCCGTTGCTTTGCAGCGACACATCACTCCCACAGCTGATGTGATGGCATGGGGTGTCATTGCCTACAATACACGGCCACCCATAGTATCGATCTGTGGCACCATGACACCCCAGCGGTATGTTCATGACATCCTGCAGCCACATGTGTTACCATTCATGCAATGGCTCCCAGGAGCCATTTTGTAACATGACAATGCTCGGCCTCACACAGCAAGGGTTACCTTGTCACAAGACTGTTACTACCCTTCCTTGGCTTGCCCGATCCCCAGATTTGTCTCCAATCGAGCATATCTGGGATCATTTGAAACGGAGAGTTGGACAACCCACGAGTTTGAACGAACTAGAGGCAAGTTTACAGCATATATGGAACGAAATGTGTCAAGACATCATACAGAACTTGTATGCCTCAATGCCCGATCGTATCGCATCGTGCATTCGCACTAGAGGGAGTTCAACAGAGCATTAAATCCTCTGTTCTTTTGCCTTTTTCTATGAAATAAAGGATCCTTTTTCTTTGATTTTCTAATCATTTACTTGTATCAAAGTAGTCATTACGTATGTAAAATTTCGTTTCATTTTGACGACTCCTTAGTGTGCTAAATTTTTTGTCGATGAGTGTACTTGGGCACATAGATTTTGTTGATTACTTAAACAATGGAGTATAATTAAATAATTTCTTTTTCAGCAGTTATTAGTTTTGTTGTTGGATTCTATTTAATTGATCAGTAATTTCAAAGCCCCTTTTACTTTACCGATCATAACCGGTACTTCATCAGTTGATATTCTAAGAAAAATTTCCAAACACAAATTGTTTTTGGTTAAACAGTTTTCGGCTGCACCTTTAAAGTTATCAAACATTAGCATTTCGTCAGTTACTTGAAATGATTTATTTACTCCAGAAACGAAAACTACAAGTTGAGCTGTTTGAAATATCTGTACTTTTTTGATATGCTGAGAGAAAATATTTGAAATCTCGAATTCGATCGCGTTTTACGATAACTTCATTTGAAATGTTATTATTACGACGACAAAGTATTTGCCGAGATAGACTTAAGTTCTAAAATAGCTTTTCTTCCAACAGCTTCCAAACCTTTAACAAATTCGACGTCTGAAAATGTTTTCATTTTTTTTTTGCATCAGAAATGAGATTGAATAGCTTGCCTTATTATTATTGGATGGTTGCTGTTATCCTGAATCAAATATTTTATTGCGTCTTTAATTGCAATTTAAATACCCTGAGTTTCGATTGTTTCACTTCTCTATTGAAATTTAAATAACTATTAAGTTTTTGTTTCGAAATGTCTTTTTCACGTTGTATTCCTTGAATACAGCAATGGTCTCTCGGCAAATTAACCTGTTGAGACCAGTGGCGCACGCAAGGGGGGTAGGGGTCTGGACACCCCCCAAAGCCCTTGAGTTTTTTCCGATTGATGATAATCCTATATATATAACGTAAATATGATTAAGTACTTGTTTTTTACAATTTATTTTATTAATTAATGCTAATTATTAATTCAATAATTTATTTTTTACTGTTTTTTGTTGACAAAATCAGAAGAATCAATTAGTATTGTCTGGAGGCATGATACGAGTTCGGGGACTTTCGACCACGGATACACCCTTGAAAATTTTTTGTGTGCGCTACTGGTTGAGACAAATATTATTCATCTCGTTGCTAACTAATGGCCGCTCACGCCAAGTGAGTTAATAAACAAACAGAAATTTAATAAAATTATAGAACATTGTAATTTGTAAAATATTAATTTTTAAAATGAATTTTATAACTTTATATTTGCATTTGTAATATTAGAAATTTGTATTTTATGTCAACTAACTAGCTTTCATGGCCCGGCGTTGCACGGGCTTATACCGAGGGTATAACTTAATCCCCATGTTAATTTCCTCCATTTTTTTCTGACGCCAACACTTTTGTGTGGTTTTGACGCGTACGATGTGAGTGCATGACCCGTGAGTGCGTGTCATGGCTTTGTCGCTTAACATTTTGCCTTCTCTTCACAAATTCAACACTACCAATATTATTTTTCGAAATTACTTTGATTTCTTTGTTTCTTTCCTCTCCGCTTAGCCCGGCGTTGCACGGACTTTTACCGAGTGAATAACTTCATCCCCATGGAAATTTCGTGTTTCCCTCAGGCCGATAGCTCTTATGTGCGCGATGTGAGTGATTTCTTTAACTATGTCATTAAAACTCCCTTTTTCGAAATTTGTTCTTGCGTTGGTGTGGTGTTCTAATTATTAGAGATTTGTGAAAGCGCAGGTGTCGTCCTCGTCACTTGACCATGGTTGAAAAGTTCGAGGTCCATCGCCAATAACCCTGGAATAGGCAAACAGTGCGAATTAAAAAATCACTCACTCAGTTTTCAGTTCTTTCGTTGCAATTTTTTGTCCCCGGAAACGAAAATATAGCCTTTTTAAAGATAGTTGTATGTTGAAAAAAGACAGAAAAGTAGAAATTTTTCAAATTTCACTACTATTTTAAATATTGAAGTAAAATTGTGAGGATTTTTTGAAATATTCGACACACGGGAAAAATGTTTCATGCAATTATCTTTATAAAAGAAGAAATTATTAAATGATTGTTTTAAGTATTTTGAGTGTTTTATTAAAATTTGTTTCGAATGCATAACATACTGCCATGGAAATTCACCTTCCTTTATCAAAGTTCCTGGTATGTGTGTGATTCCTTTATATAAACGTCACTACAATTCCCTTTTTCGAAAAAAAAAATATCTTCCAGATCTTACTAATGTCAAACATGTTTCAGTTCTCTTTCTACTGCATTGTGTTACAGTGGCTTATTTGAGTGTAGATCTATTTTCCCCCTGACTCTCCTCTCAGATATAAGATTTATCTTCAAGTTTCTATTCATGACATGTCGAAAACAATATTGCTTTAGTAAAAAAATTATAAATTTAAACAATAAAAGAAAACTATTTTGATGCTTGAGTAAAAAAAAAGTCATCATTTTTTAATAATAGATAATTTTTAGGAATCTAAAATAATAAAATAATTTTCAGGTTTTCATTAATCAATCAATCGCTACTTACAGTTAGCTTAAAAATGTCTCTCTAGAACGTACTGATTGGAAGGAAATCCAAACTCTCTTTAAATAACCGGATATTTATTTACAAAACCTATCTTCGCCCCATCTTAACGTATACATGCCCCATTTGGGGATCTGCCAGTAACACACAATTAAATGATATTCAAAGACTTCATAATAAACAGGTACATCCAAGATCTGTTCTCCACGAAGAACTTTGTGTTGAACCCATCCACACCCTAATAGCGAATCTTTCCATTCTGCAATCATGACAACCCAACGATTAGCTCTCAATCTAACTTCATGAACCAGCCTCACCTCATGTACCGTTTGCCTCATAGCGCAACGAAGATACTACCTGATTTCTAAGAATTCCACCCCCCCCCCCATGCTGTTAAACGTAACGAAAACCCCCTTTTCGGATTGAAGAACGAAACGCAAAAGCTGTTTTCCGTTTACGGAAACTATGTTCCACCTCCCCCCACCACCTCCTGACCGCCAAAGCTAGTTTTAGCTTAGGCGAACCTATCATTCTCACTTTATTTACTTAGGTATACTGTGTAACTGAAGTAGAAGGTCTAGCTACCGCTAGGCTGGCACTGAGGACAAATATTTATTCCAGGCTCTAGAACGTATTTTTATCCAAAATAATAGCCGTTATACCTTTTATTAACAAATAATTAATTTAATAAGGAAATAATAGAAATATTCATTTGATTTTAAAAAATATATTAATTTAAATCCACATTATCTGTAATTAATAATAAAAAAATTCTACAGATAGCTCTTGAAACGTTTGGATGTTTGATTAAACATTTGTAACTGCTAAGAAAAACACTATGTAAAAAACCTAGTTATAAGTACACATTCACTGAAAAAAATCATTCAAAAAGAAAATAATACTATCTGATAAAAACATTAAATTTTTTTAGTTTTTTCCCGGAAACGAAACTGTAGCATTTATAAAAATAGTTGTATGCTGAAAAAAGAACAGAAAGTATAAATTTTTCAAATTACAAAATTTCACTACTATTTTAATTCTTGAAGTAAAATTGTGAGAATTTTATGAAATATTTGACACGGGGGGGGGGGAAGTTTCATGCAATTACGCATTATTTTAAAGTAAACTATAAGTTTTATGAAAGAGAACAAAAATTTCGATACTGATAAATATTTTAAATGAATCTCAGAAATGCATTGAATGCATTTTAATTTTAAAAAAATATATTAATTTAAATCCATTATCAATAAATACTAATAAAAAAAATTCTACAGATAGCTCTTGAAACATTTGGAGAGATGTTTAATTAAACATATATAAGTGTTAAAAATCCACTTTGGGGGGGAAACCTAGTTATATGCTAACATTCACTGAAAAAAACATTAAAAAAAAAGAATACTATTTGATAAAAGCATTTAATTTTTTTAATTTTAATTTTATAGTTTTTCATTCCACTCTGTGTTAAAATTATTTAAACACGTATCTGCGGAAAAAATTATATTATACAAAACTAACTTATTAATTATTTTTAATAAAATTGATTAAAAATGCTCATTTAGCAATTAATTGTGACATATAGTTTTCGGCATTTTACTTTTTTAATCACTGTTTCTAAATATCAATGAACTTTTTAAAAATCATTTTCTTTTAAATTCATCGATATTTATAAAATACAAAACTATAACTTATTAATATTTTTACATTAAAATTGATTAAAAATATTCATTTAGCAATTAATTGTGACATTCCGTTTGCTTAAATAAGGGCAGCACTGAAAAATTACGTGGGAAAGATAAACAGACATGAAAGCTTCTTGTTAGGAATTGTTGAAAAAGATAGAAATTACTTTGAATGATTAAAAATCAGAAAAAAACCTTTTTTAAGGCAAAAAAAAAAAAAAAATGAAAAGTACATTAAAATAACAGAGGATCATGTTAAAATAAGTATTTATCAGTAAAATTAATTTACGTGGGAAAAATAAGCAGAAACGAACAAAATGAAATTCGCTAGATTCGAACCCAGCCATAAGAAAGAATTAAGATACTTCGCGAAAGCGGCGCATTAGCCAATCACGCCACGCAGGTTAGTAACAGAACAGAAAATAGGCAATAATAACGAATGGTCGGTTCAAATTGAATTTAATTTTTAATTGAGGGGATCCGTAATTTTGAAGCAATTTTTTCAATCTTCGTATATGTTACGGATAATATTACTGTACACACGGAAAAAAGGTTTTGTGAGATTATACCTTCATAAATGACGAAGTTATTCAATGTGAAGTAAAAATTAAGACTACTTTTTAAAAATTCTATAAAAAAAAAAGTTTTGGGAATTTTTTTTTTAAATGAATGGATCTAAAAGAGAAAGGCTTGAAGTTAATTAGTGTAGAATATCGATTTAATAACACGAAAAGTAATTCATACCCAACGATTTAGAAATAATTTTCATAAAAACGCATCAGTTTTAACACTATTTTAAAAAATTCGAAAAAA
This sequence comes from Trichonephila clavata, assembly GCA_019973975.1. Classification (NCBI taxonomy): domain Eukaryota; kingdom Metazoa; phylum Arthropoda; class Arachnida; order Araneae; family Nephilidae; genus Trichonephila; species Trichonephila clavata. Next base: position 25,625 of record BMAO01036264.1, read on the forward strand.
ATAGAAAATATCGTTATTTTACAAAAAAAATTACACCGTGTCGTGGCGAAATAAATGATCTTTCCGATTCTGTAATTATTTTTTGTCTAATTTCGACACCGAAAATCGGATGACAATTTTAATATGGTGGAAAACATAAGATTACCGCTCGGCCGAAACGGAAGGGAAGTTCCGCCAAGTAAACAACCGGTAGGAGTAAAACAATTCGGCGTTTTAAGGTTTTTAATTAATATCTTTTTAACTAATTACAATATCGGAATATAAATAGGCAATACGGCTTCCCCGGAAAATTCCCGATCTTTTGGTACCTTCCGCGACTTTCTGCGTGGTGCTGTTCGTGAGAAGATAGACGCACATAGATAGATACATACATACGTTTGTTTTACCTTCGA
>BMAO01036265.1:0-23237 GCA_019973975.1 Trichonephila clavata
AAGAATCTCACACGAAAGTTAAGTTTAGAAAAATAGTAAGTAAGAAAAATTGCACAATTTCTTATAAAAATATTCTCCCGCAAACAGTTTGTGGGTTCATTCCCTTCTTCAAATTGCTGATTCAATAAAATAGCTCATAATAAAGAAAAGTATCCAAAAAAAAATTTTTTTTAAAGATTAAATAAATAATAGTTTTACATATTAGTACTTACATTATCCACATAAATCTCGATCTTGGAACTTCGATCACATAATGCTGGTTGGCAACAAAATGCGATTGCTTTGAAAACCCAATATTTCTTGTTAACCAAGCTCGATACACCCACGGCTAGCTTGGAAAAATTCTCACTCCCCAAAGTTCTTATATTACACTCTTACCCCACAGTTGGGTAACACATTCCACATTTCTTCGTCCGGAAGTTCGGGGTGAACGATCGCAAATTGCCACAGTAGGTTCAGTTACCGATGTCCAAGATTGAAATGTAAGGTCAAGTCAAAAATAGCTACCTCATAGATAATTCAAGCCCCGTGTGATTCCCGGGAATAGAAAAATTACAAAAATCTTATGATTTCCCGGGAACTCGGGTTCCCGGGAAAGAAACCCTACTGTTTACTACCTTGGGTTCCGCGAGATAATTTTATACTAGTTAATTTGCACAATGTCTTGCAAAAGTAAATAGTTTTCTAATGGAAGATACACCTATTGCATTTGTTGGTGGGAAACCCACCTATAGTGAAGATAAGGAAGCAACATATTCTATTTTAAAAACTAAATTTAATGAAGAACAGCTCCTGGATGCTCTGTTGCTAATTCTCATGTTAAATACACAGTTTTTCTCACACAGCTATAAACATTTTAAGGCAACTCTGGGTTTTTATTTTTAATTTTTAAAATTTGGTTTTAATTGTAATTAATAAAGGTCATTATTAAGTAATAATTTCATATAAAAAATTTCAAATTTGTTGCAAAATATTTGTAAAATTTAAATTTTTTAAAGATTTTTAACATTTCTTAAATTTTTAAGGCTTTTTTAAATACGTATATTTTCTTTCAAATTTTTTTTTCAAAGTACCTTATAACATACTACATAAAACTATGCATGTTTTTATGCTGCTACTCATCAATTTTATATTAATTTGTTCGTTGTGAAACATACAAAAATTCTCAACAAAGCAACAATTTTGAATTTGAGATTGAAAAAAAAAATTACTACGTATCTTAGATCTAATTCCATGCACAGTTTCACAAAATATATATTTTAGAACATTTATAAAAAATTCACATTCCTACTTCAATTATCAAAAAACCCTTAGGGTTTTGAGTTATAGTATATGATCAAAAATTCAACATGGAGAAATATTAGTTTGAAGTTTTCATTCCATAAATAGCATAATATAATATTTATCGAATAGTCTGAAACTTTTATGAAATGTTAATTAGCTTATTTAAAACTGCTTACCATAAGGAATTGCAAAAATGTGGAGCAATTAAACAGTATACTGGCATAATGATTTTTCGAAGAAAGCAAAGAAAGATCAATATTTCATAAAACTTTACTTTAATAATTATAAAACAATAAACACACAGATCTTAGAACTAATTCCATGCTCAGTTTTACAACTTAAGTAATGCACAACGTGCACAAAAAATGTTTATACCTTTATTTTTTTTTTTTTTTTCATGATTTTAAGAGCCTTTGTGTGTTAAATGTTGTATACGCGAATGAAAGCAAAATCAAATAACAATTTATAGGTAAAATATATCAAAATCGAAGAATTTCATCTGTGCCTTTGTGTAAAATATCTTAAAATATCTTAATAATAATTGTGTTGGATTTCACATGCATGAGTGTATCAAAAAATAAAAGATTATTTAAAAAATTATTATTAATTTACTGAAAGTTAGCAGAACAAAATACATTCTGACAAAAAAATAAGAAAATACACATTTACACTAATATAATATTCTTATAAATTTATCAGTACTGTACAATGTATTTGATAATAAATTTATCAAAAGTAAACGAAGAGTAAGTTTAATAATTAACACTGACTTCCATGGGATTGTCATATACAAAAATTATATTCAAAATTTAATATTTATCTTGATAATTTGTGCGGTTATATGGTGTTAATTATTACACCATGATTAAATAGATTATGAATGAGATAAGTTTACATCCATTTCAGAAGGGGAAATTTCTAAATATCTTTATTCCACTCAATCCGTTACTATATTATTTCCCCAGCTGGTTTTATAGTTCTAAGGCAACTCATTAAATCCATCATCAGATTCTTTCACAGACAGATACAACAGGATAAAAAACTACTAATCTGAACTTAAAAATATAGACATAAATTATTTCTCTGACAAATAGAACTAAATACAATAATTCCAACGAGTTCTCGTTGAAAGAGGAATAACATACCCAAGCTCATCTGCCTTCCTTCATCCATCAACACCTGTTACTACACGGTTTTTAATTAAAGTCGTATTGTAGCTTTAGGATCAAATTACATTATTATTGCATTCAATACAATGTTATTGTATAGGGGGGGGGCGATGAAAATTATGATAGAAAATTGGGTTGCAAATACTGAAAGTTTGAGAAGCACTGTGCTAATGAGTAAATTTTTTTTTCAAATTAGATTAGAACTTTTTAGTTATAAATACAAGACCTTTTTTAATTGCTTTTACATAAAGTACCTATAACATGATGATCTACTTCAAATATTATTTTGTGATATAATCTTCTAAGTATATGTGTATGGGGTTCTACGAATACACCTTCCAGTTCTAGGGGTTTCATGAAAACACCTTCAAATTCTAGGGGTTCCGTGAGTAGAAAAAGTTTGAACACCACTGGTATAAACTTAATAAAATTATAATTTAATAATTTTTTCCGATTTGATTGATATAACATGTATAATTGGTTTTAACCCGAGTTTTCCGAAATAAAATGTATTAGGGGTTATTTTCAGATACAACATCCCTTTCAACTTTTCAGGTCCTGCTTTTCAGGTACAAGAAACATTTTAATAAGTTATACTTAATCTATATTCCTACATATTTCTATTACTTCCAACTTTTGAATTCATTTATATTTAATTACATATTCATATTATGTATAAACTTTTAATAAATATATATGCCAGTTATGTGATGTAATGAATGCATTAAATGCGTATGTCACTTGTGCGTAACTAAACATACATTTTGAAAGGGTAATAAAAGGAATCCAAAATATATATATCATACAGAATATTGTTCATATACAAGAGGTGTCTACAAAGGTATCTTACCTTGAATACCCCCTCACACTATAAAAATACTAGAGTGGAGTCACATTTTACATAGTAGAAGAAAACAGTTCAGTGCATTTTCTTGAACTTTTTCTTCTGTGTTCAAATGTACGAGCCGTTACCTGCTGGCCATCAAAAGAGTTGCTGCCATAAGCATTAGTTAAATTTTAAGTTTCTCTCAAAATGAGTGAATGAATTAAGCAAAGGCATTCCATCACAATTCAACAAAAACTTTGTTATTCTTAAAGACAAATAATTCATAAAATTCAGCAGTGTTTGGAGATAATACTGGGGCTGAGGAGGCATAAATGAAGGAATGTTTAAACCAATTTTAAATAATCGCACATCAGTTTAAAGATACTAGCATTCTGAAAGATAGGCAGCTGTTGTTGAGAGAATGAAAATTCTGGTAAAAGGTAAGCTGTCTGACCTTACGAAAGATTTTCGAAGTTGGGTTCAATAAAGATTCCGCAGATGGAACTTTGTTTGATGACTTAAACATTACCAGAGTGACATGCGAGAGTTTGTTACCAAGCTTCTGTCAGCAGAATAGAAAGAACCGATTCCTGTTTGAGAGTGAAAGGAAATATAGCAAAACACGACGGTTTAGATAAACAACCATTCCAAAAGGAGACTTCCTGGAGTTTTTTCGATAGAGAAAGTATCTCTGATCTAAGAATGTGTAAGAATATATATATATATATATATATATATATATATATATATATATGTGGGACGGCGTCTAGGGGAAGGTTCGATTTTAATGTTAAAATAAGCACGCAGAGTTAAAATAACTTAATTTATTAATAACACAACTAAAACATTTACTATTTACAAGGGGTTTTAAATTATTCGAGATAGCACCATACTAATTCCGAAAACACTTACTCTTTCTCAAAACAACGGAGAGACCGATTTCCACTGACCTGCTTCGTTCAAGCTTTGGTGCAACTATCAGTTTTTCTTTTCTGCCCCCTTTATAAATACATGACCTCATCGTATCGCGCAGCTAAAACTCACGTGGTTTCGATTAGGGGTGCCATCTCTTACAATAAAAATCAAAAGAAGTAAAAGAAAATTTGCACTCCTTTCCTACATATATATATATATACTTTGAAGGAAATTGAGTTTTCAATCCCATCGAGTAAGTACACTCATGTCCATAAATTAAGGATAATTCAGAATCACACAGAAATTGAACTCTAAAATAAAAATTTCACCTGTAGAATTATCGCACACATCTTGAAGAAGAATATGCAAATTACAGGAAACCACCAGATGGTGCGGATAGTACGTCACAATGACGAGAGTGTAAGAGAAGGGTATATAAGGAATGGTGGCAAAGAAGTAAAATTGTTCACAAGCGCTTTAAAAGCCTTTCAGTGCAATAACCGCATAGTTATGGCACAAAGGATGATATTTGGACGATTTTTTACATGGTAGAATTATCGGACGACTAAAATGCGGATGTACCCAGCTGGAAGTATCCGAGGAACTTGGAATCACCTAGAGTGTCATCTCCAGGCTTTGGTAACGATTCCAAGATGATGGTAATGTGAGTAGATGTTACAGCACAGGTCGCCCCCGAGTTACAACGCCGAATGAGGACCGGTATTTGGCAGTTACTGCCAAAAGAAATAGACGGAGCACAGCATCAGACCTATCTCTTCAGCTCTCTTCAGCTACCGGTACGATAGTTTCAAGGCAGACCGTGTACAGACGCTTAGGGCACATGGGTCTATATGCTCGTAGGCCTGTCAAATGTGTTCCCCTTGCCGCAACTCACTGTCACTTGCGATTAACCTGGAGTGGAGAGCATGCATCGTGGACACCGCAACAGTGGTCTTGTGTGATGTTTTCCAACGAGTCCAGGTTTAGTTTGCAGTCTGATTCTCGCCGGACTTTCATATGGAGAGCGCCAGGTACCCGTTACCACCAAGAGAACACCATTGAATGACACCGTTACAGTGGTGCAGGATGGCTCGTTTGGTGAGGAATTATTCTTGGTTCCAGAACTGACCTGCATGTTCAGAGTGTAACGATGACAGGCCACATCTATCGGGATGTCATTCTGGAACAACATGTACGTTTGTTTCGGGGCACCATGGGTGCTGAATTTCTGTTTATGGATGACAACGCCCGTCCTCACCGTGCAAACATTGTAGACGAATGCCTTCAATCGGAGGATATCACCCGTATGGATTGGCCAGCATACTCACCGGATTTGAATCCAATAGAGCATGCATGGAATATTCTTGGCCGACGCATTGCAGCCCGTCAACCCCCTCCCACCTGTCTTCCGGAACTTCGGAGGGCATTGCTTGATGAGTGGTGTAATATTCCCCAAGATCAGATTGATAATTTGATACTCAGCATGCGTAGGAGTTGTAAGGCCTGTATTGCATCGTCCGGGAGACATACTCCGTATTAACCATCATACTAACCATGTTATATTGTTTTTTGTAAATAGGTTCTTTTTTGAAATTTGCTCTAGGGAGTAAAAATCGCAATTTTTATTAATTATGTCAAACATATAGCATCTTTTTTGCTCTTTACCTTTTGTTTAATAAATAGACTTTACAAATAAGTCAAATTTGTTTTGCTTCTGTCTCTTTCTTTGCCTGAACTTCATTATCCTTAATTTATGGACATGAGTGTAATATGTTTATTCAACCAATAGTCGGTCACCTTTTAAATAACCTTAGTATATTTTGAATATTGTCACAAATCTCAAAAATCAACATAAGAAAATTTTCCATATTTCCTGATTCTAGCTTTTGAAATTATATTTGCTCTGATTTATTTTTCTATTAAATGCAAGAGTAGACTTATTAAACGCGAGATAGATTACTTAAAATTTTGATGAGAACTTTTAGTGTCATAGTAATATTAATTTAAGGTATCCGAACACGTTCTGAGTACTTTTTAACGAAATAGCATACTAAAACATTATAAATGCTCTTTTAGGACTCAATACCAATAAATATTACTATTATTTAACTATCAAAATTTAAAATAAATTACCTGAATTTTACAAAAATCACAATTATAAGTGAAATTTTAGCAATATTTTTGAAAAACTTCAAAGCAGTTAGAGAAAAAAGTAATAAACATATATTAGAAAAAGTATAACTAAAACAATTTAGATACATTTATCTAGAAAATGTACTAAAATTTTAATTTTTTATAAAATTTGAAAATTTTAGAACTGATTGAGTAAACATTATGAGAAATGTTATATTTTTTATGAGACCATTATTTACATAACAAGCCATAACTCAAAAAGTATTCATCCAATGAGAAATATTTTAGTACAGTCTCAAAAATAACATAAATATCAGGTTCAAAATTTTTTATAGAAATACATTCGTAATATTTTGAGTTATCAGACTCGCCATGGTTGATTTTGACAATTTAAAATGCCCACTTCTCGTAGATCAAAAACCCACTTCCGGTTTTTCTAAATTTATAAAATTGATTGTAACTTGGCCTCTAGGTAGTGTAGAAACAAAACAAAGTGTGTTTCGTAAAGTCAAAAGATAGCTCTATCCAATAAAATAAAAAAATAAATATCTGTCTTGACTGAATTTTGTCATTTTCAACGTGATTTGATACCTTAAAATGATTCAATAATGATTCATAGTTCAGTTGCTTCGTTTACATTTCTTTTTCTAAGGTAAGGCTAATACTTTTTTACATAGGCACATGTATTTCTATTTGAGGATTTTTTCTCCATTTACCAATCTGCAGAGATTTAGATAAATCTCCTTTAATGATTATACAACAATAAAAAGATGGAAAAAGAATCGTGATGGAGGCATTAATCTTTTAAGTCAATTCTTGCCGTGTAGAATGTTTGTCCTTGAAGCTTACTTTGAACCTGGTAGATCAGAAGTCACCTTGTGTGAAAGACATATCGTTAAGGAACATGATATTGTGACCGATGCATTCTTACTTTAGGTATTTTAAGAAGGATTGAGGTAACAGTCATGGAAAAATGTAAGCCTTAATATTTTCGTCATTTCTTCTTAATTAATTTAAAAGATCCATATTTATGATGATTTTAAAAATAACTCTCAATAAATGAGCTGGGTGTTCTGTAAAAGTTTATTCATTTCAGATGCAGCTAAATAAAGATTTTTTTTCCATATTTATCGTGTAAAATAAGAATAAGTCAAGCATTGTGTAATTTAAATAATTATTAAAATTGAGAAATATAGCTCTTTTTTTCCTCTCTGGCTGAATTGCACTTAACTTCAGTATTTATATTTTGTCTTATAATGCTTAAAACTAAAACACTCTTTTTTAAAATTGATAAATGCTTTATGACTATTGTTATAGAAATAAAACAATATTTATCTGTTCATTTTAATTACTTTCTGACCGTAATTTATGTATACAATATTTAGAAAGAAATGTTTCTAGTGCTAATAAATTAACACCTTCAATTATAGAAAACCTCCAGTTACTAATTATTGATGCTAAAGTGATTCAGGAGTTATGTTCTGAAATTAAAAGGCAATTATTTAAAACAACATTCTAAAGCAAAAAATTTAAAAATAAATGAAGTCAACCACATCGAGAGAGCTACTCAAGTTCCTTTTTCAGAATTTGATTTCCATAATATGATCAAATCCCAAAGACAATAAAACGGGGCAGTTTCCAAACTGAATGTCAAAAAATCCTTTTGACATCTTTAACAGAGATTCTCATATGAGACATGAATAATATTGATCAATGAAAAAATATGCCCTTTGACCGATAAACTTAGAGCAATGTAGTGGTTAGCGACACTCTCTTACTGCTGTGCCTTAGGGCCTGGGTTTGAATCCCGGAGAAGCCATGGATGTTTATAATTGTATAGTGCCTTTTTAGGCATGGGGTTACTCCAAATAGCCGTCCAGCCGCAAGTCATCTCCGAGATTGGTGAAAGGGGAAGAGAGGTGAGGAGGCACCTGACCTCCTCTGTGTGTTCCCCTCAAAATTGGAGTAGAAACGAGCCAAATCGTACTGCACCAGCATGGTGCTCAAAGCTACGGCTAACGACAGGCGTACAATCCAGCCCTTTGTCAGGATGAATTTCGTGGATCTTAATCTGACATTGCCGATCAGGTATCATTGGTTATTACTACTTAGAGCACAACATTTAACTTAAATTTCGTTATTTTAACATTACATCAGTGTTTCACAAACTTTGAGGGTACACGCCTCGAGGGGGGGGGGCGTGATATTCCTATGATAAAGGCGCAAGCATATTGAAAAATCGAAAAAAAAAAAGATTTAAAATATTAATTTAGTGAAAAGAAGAAAAACGAAATACAACTTGAGATAATAAAAATTAAATACACATTTACACTGATAAAATATACTTATAAATGCATCAGTACTTTACAATATTTTTGATAAATAATTTATAAATATATTGATAAATAGTACATAAATAACATACTACATAAATAATTTATCAATACTAAATTAAAAACAAGTTTATTAATTAATAATGCTTATTACTAATTACATGGGCTTGTCATGTACAAAATTTAATATTATCTTGATAATTTTTATGGTTTATAATAAAAATCGTACTGTAGCTTTAACGTTAAAGTACTACATTATTATTGAATTCAATACATTGTTATTGTATGAAGATGGGGGGGGAGGCGATGAAAGTAATAATGAAAAATCGGGTTGGAAAAATTGAAAGTTTGAGAAGGTCTGGATTACATAGAAAAGTTTTATGGAGATTCCAAAGAAATAGGGTAAAAATAGAAGAAAATGTATGAATTTTTTTTGGAAATTCGGAAATTTTTTGATAAAACGATTGAATTAATTCAATTTATTCGAAAAGGGGATAACTTACAACTTTTTTGTAAAAACATACTTAAAAAAACATATTTTAAAAATAAATGCAGGAAGGAACGATTTGGGATTTTTACTGCATAATTTAGGACTGGAAAAGTTGACAAGCAGATGATTTGAGCATTAACACATACACAGTTTTGATTGTATCAATAAAAATAGTTTTTTCTTCTTCTTTTATTAACTCAAAGATCCCCAGCTTTTTTAAGTTGAAAGAACACAACTCTTGATTCCCACTTAATCAAGATTATGTAAATAAATTCAGTGTGTAGATTAATTTTCATGACTAAATAAAAAATTTAGATGAGAAAAATAATTAATAAAAAAAATATTGTTTTTGCAATTCCATCGCAATTATAATTAAGCAGGTAACACATTCACTTTGTCAATACAAAATCAAACTTAACAGAATTTACACTTATATTATCTTACAATCTGTACTTTTATTCAGATTTCCCATTTCTAAAACTTTGCTCATTTTGGAGTTCCGATATAAAAGTATTTTCTTCTTAATATCCAAAAGAAAACTTAGTTTAACAATACTAGGGGGAGAGAAGGGAAGTGTCCCTCTCTCTACCTGTGGACCAACCCCCATTGTTCAAACTATACAATTGCTCGTACTCATTGCTCAAATTGTAAGACTGTAATTTACATGCATTATATAGTTCTATTTTTATTCAATATTCAAAAATAAATTTCCAGAGCCATATACAATTGTCCATGAGTAAATATTGTTTCCTTCGAAGTTACACATAGACCGACTTTTTCTGAACTGCCTCTCTGATTTATTAATAATCATGGCAATCTTACAGGGAATTGCGTACGTTTCAGTACGAATGTCATGTCCAAGTCCCTCCAGTGTCCAGTATGCTCCTTGGTATACATACAATTTCGCCTTTCTCATTTCCTGATAAAATTTCACACAAGTATGTTCTGAATATTTTTCACTTAACTTGTGTCACATCTAATACATAAATTTCTTAATAACATGACGATACAGCCTATTTCAAATTCAGTTTAGCAGTTGACATTCCCGATGGAGTTGTTGATGATAGATAGGGGAGACCGGGGCAAGATGACTAATGTCTTAATTTTTCCGTATTACACTAGGTACTCAGCATCAAATGAACATTACAGGCTCTCCTTTTGGCCTTTCGTTAAACTATAGTATAGACAAGCTTAAATCGCCCTTTTGTGTTATTGTGAAGCTTCGATTGTTTTTTGATGACACGATATAACTTTTATGCATGTGTAAATAAGCTCTGCTACAAATACAGGTAAGATATAACGTTTCTCTTTAATATTTATGAGAAAACTTGTTTAAATACTACCTATTACATGAATAAATGTCAATTAATTGCCTTCCTTCATGGTAATGAGAGCGAATATTTTTAAACAGACAGTCTGGGCAAGATGACGATCCGAAACATGGGGCAAGATGACGAGCTCGTCATCTTGCCCCGTGTTTCGGAATTTATTAAACTTACTATTGTTGTCCATTCTATTAAATCCTGTGAGCACTTGTTTGTCTGTGTGTATGTCCGAGTGACCTTGCGCTTCCATCTCTTTTGGGCTAAAAGGTGCATCGGATCGGGAAAGGTTTCATTCGAAAGGGGTGACCAGAGGAAGACATTTTTGCCATTCGCTAAGCCCCCCCCCCAAAGTGGAAGGAATGTAACAATAATTTGTTGCTTTAGAGCTACTGGCTTTTACCTGCCACCTTTTCTGATTTTTTGCGAGAAAATGAATGGTTCTGAACTTGTAGAAAGAGCCCACCAGGAACTGTAGGAAACTGTAGTGATAAGGGCTGCAACAATAAGGGCACCTTTTTCTCTTTTTGAAGCACTTTTATCTTCATGTGAAAACAAGCAAAGAATCTCCTACTCTGATGATTTTTGACAATCACAAAACTCATATAACTTTGCAGGATATGTTATATTGCTGAGCGAAAAACATAATCGTGGCGAAAAACATAATCGCACACATCACATCGTCTCCAGCTCCTTGTTGTGTCATTTTCAACCAGTTAAAAACGCACCATAGCCAAGTATGTGACAACTTTATGGTCACTCATCCAGAACAAACTATCACAGACAAAAATATTGGTGAGGTTTTGAGCATCACTTACTTCAAATCAGCTACAGTTGGAAATGCCGTTGAACGGGTTTAAAGAATTTGGGATCGAGCCTCATAATCCTCTTGTGTTTAGCGAACATGACTATGCTGCGGTAAAAACTACTAACCATGCTGCTGTTGACGATGAAATTGAGAATAATAGTGCTAGTACTCAGACCCCGGTAATAGAAAACCAACATATAAACCCTTCAGAAAAACCAGAACTTATGGCAAATACTGATTCACAGATGCACCAAAGAAGCCTGTTAGTGTTTTCTATTTCAAACTATTGCCTAAAACAACATAATGTGAGAAAAAAAGAAAAAGCAAAAAATTGAGCTCTAGCATTCTTACAAGCACACCCACCAAAGAAATGTTAGAACAATGGGAAAAGCAGAAGGAAGAACAGGAAGTTTAAAAAAAAACAGAGAAAAAAAGCTCGTGAAGCTAAAAAGGGAGTAAAAAACTCAAACTGTTCATGTAGGCCTAAATCTATAAAATCTATTCCAAACATTCCAGTTGTATCAACTTCAAAGGACGGTATTATAAGATGTCCTGCTTGTGAAGAGGAACCCTCCAACAGAAGAATGGATCCAGTGCTGTAAATGCCAAGAATATTGGCATGAGGAATGTTCTCCATTTATAAAATGTCATTTTTATTTGTGACTATTATTAGGTACACAATAAACACTTCAACATTACGTTACAATGCAAAATTACGCTTAGTTTGATACTTTGTAAGATGTAAAAACACAGTTATTTGTTAAACCATGTAACACATTCAAAAGATAAAATATGCTCAACCTTTTTCAGAGTCGCCATCTTGCTCCAGTATTGGGGCAAGATGACTATTTGTTAAGGTTATGAAAAAATAAAATAATCCTTAACTTCTTTTATTGGAAAAATTAAATGGTAATATATTTTAATACTACAAAGGACTACTCTAACAGTTCATGTAAAATTGATTTCACTACCCTTAAAAATAAATTAATGAACAACAAAAAACTGTCAACGTCGCCATCTTGCCCCGGTCTCCCCTACTCAGGTGAAACGTAAGATACAAACTTCATAATAATAGCCCTAAATACAATTATGTAAAATGATACATTTATTATATGAAACAATTCAAAATACATTAAGAAAACATTTTTATCTAAAGTTAGTTTTTATTGTTATAGTCAGTGGAAAGGTTAATTCTGCGTTACTATCAGCCAATCTTGAATTTTCCGTTTTTTTTAATACTAACTGATAAAATTTTTAGGCGGTCACCCCAAAACGTCTTGGTAATCCACCGGTCGATCGCGATCGACATAATGCCCACCCTGTCTCTAAGGTTTCATTGTCACTTACTTTACTTTACGATTATATACAAAAGTAAGACAAAAAAATTTTCAAACAAATATTCCGAAATTCCTGAGAAACATTTCTGGAATCCAAGAAGAATAACCTAAATAAAAAATTCATTTTTCTACTTAAGTAATAAATAAATTTGTATTCATCAAGTTTAATATTTTTAATGTTATATAAATAGGCAAGGATGATGAACAGTAAAAATGAGCTAACTCATATTAAACTGTGCTTAATGTGCCTGGAGAAGCTTAAGTTTAGGGTATCATTTGAAAATTAATTGACCTTAATTTTAGAGTGAAATGAAAGGAGTGTTGTTCAAATGGAGTGAAGTTCTTGTCTCTCGGTTGTGGAAAAAAACCTGTCAAAATCCATAGTCAATAGTCTTTGAACAGCTCCAAAACAACATCGATACATCACAGAATAGTTTCGTTTAAAAGTAAATGGGATATTAATTTCTAAAATTAAATATTTTTATGTCAATTACAATAGCATTGTTGCTACAATGATTCTGTATTACTAAATAAAATATCCGAAACGATCGTTTTCTGAACGTTAAGAGCATTTTCGAATAAATTCTGGTGATACGAAAAAACAAGGGAAAAATCAATACACCCCCATAGATGCTTATTTAGATTTATTCCTTACCTTTTATTTACTTAGATGATTTTGAAGGGAAGAATGCTCACGTATTCGTGGACTAAAATAACTCAGAGAAATTGGAACAACATAATGGAATATCGATCGGTTGTTTCTAGCTACTATTACTTCGCAGTAAATATAACTAATTCTTAGAAGTAATAAAAGTCTCTTTCTGAGAATTCTTTTTGTTTCTCTGTTTTCTTAATCTCCCTTGTAAAACAATAGATCGATTAATTGGATTGCATTTAATCTTTTTAAGAGGAGGTAAGCAAAAGTATGTAAGTGTAAAGCAATTCCCTAGAATTAAAAGCAAATATACAGATTTACGTGTTAAACAAAACAATTGCAAATAAAATAATACATAGGTAGAATCTAAAGAAAATACAATGTAAATTTCTATAAAAAATCCTTATTATGAAAATAAGTGAAAACTTTTTGAATTCCACTACAAATATATCTAAATCTTATTAATTCAACGGTGGTTTTTTTATTAAATAATTAACATTGTGCCTATTTGTGATAAACTTCTTAATTCTAAGTCATACATAGCTGATGAGGATAAAACATAGATCCTAAATCTTCGATATTGCACCATGGGAGAATAAATAAACTATTCGTTGTTTCTATATAAAAATATAACGTTTTACTTGCCATTATTTGACATGCTAACAAAATTACCAAAATGATTAACATTCATCTGAATTTGAAAATGCAACTCAAAGTTTACTTTTCTGTGTTAAATGCAACCGTCTTCGGACCCGTGAATTGAATCCGAAACCGGGGATTTAATCACTACACTTCATGAAACTAATCGAGTTCCAACTTAAAGATTTGTCACTAAGTTAGAAGCAGTCCATATTATTGAGAAGTAACTTCAGTGACGTAATGTGAACGTCAGGAGAGTGGGTCTCTAGCTCAGGGGTCGTCCTCGTCACTTAAATGTAGCTCAAAATTACGAGGTTCGTCGCGTGAATGAGTTAGTGTTTAATAACGTAACACTATAATGCAACTCGAAGACAAGAACCGACGGGTCTTGTAATTTTGTACCATGATCAAGTGATGATGATGATTCTGAGCTGGCACCCCTTTTCAAAATTACCCCACCACTCCAAAGGGAGAACTTTGAGACACTGCTTTAACGTGCAACTTTCTTCTACACAGCGGGTCTTCAGTAGTACTAGTATTTGAACACATAACACGCCGCACGTGAATTCCAGACCGTAACAACTAGGCTACTGCAATTACACGAGGTCCTTCGCCAGTAGCCCTCGTGTTGCCTTATAGACAGAGACGTTTCTACCACCGTATCAATGATACAGGGCCCCCAAAATACAGAAACAAGAATTTGTAAGATGTTAAGGAACCCCAAAGAAAAGCTCCCAAGAAATTTTGATTCAGGGCCCTCTCAGGACTAGTTACGCCAGTGCTTATAGACGGATTAATAAATAGTCTCTCTCTCACACATTTAAGAAATAATTAGTACCATATTCCATATGAACACATTATATTGTACAAAATGTCAATTAGTTCATAAGCATAAATTGCACAGAAATTTAAATTAGATCTAAGCATTTTGTAAATTTTGTAATTTAATTATTTGATAATGTATTTATTAGCAGAGTTGTGAAGAAATGACACATAATTTATAATTTTAGTATATATATATATATATATATAATTTAAAAAAATATAAATATAAAATTTTCCTAAATTATATTAAATTTTTTATTAAAGATATTAAGAAACATAATTTGGGAAACGTTATATTGTACTAAAATTTACGTCATATCCTTTATTATTTATATCTGTGTTCATTTTATACCAAATGCACATAATATCAAAAATTAATTGCGTATAATAATACAATAGAATGTATTGCAGAATTAATAGAATGTACACAAATTTATTTAATGTAATAATTAAATTCCTATTAACTAATTTAGATTGTTTCTTAGATCTCTTTTGATCAATGAAAAAAAGTAATGTTTGCCAAAATTCGAATAATTGTTGATGTACTTGAAAAACAGAACAAACTACAAAATCTGAATTATATTTATCAATAACTCAAAACAATTCAGTATAATAGTATTCATACCTTGTTGCATTTTAACACAAGATGATTAGTAATATGCGAATGCTTAATAATTGCGAGAATTTGAATGCACTTAATAATTAAAATCTTTGAATTAAAAATAATGATTCATAAACTAAAAGAGAAGAGAAAAAGTTTAAAAAAATGAAGAAATTTGCTTCACTAAAAATTTTAAAGCAATTAAATATCATCAAAATTTTAAAATTTAAAGGACGAAATGAAACCGAGATCTTTAACAATACATTTGTTTCACAGCATTAGAATATTAGGACATTAGTAGGTGACCTCGATGATATATGAGAGTTTCCAAAAATACTCTCTTATATTTTCTTATCAGCAAAATGAAAGTAAATTATTTTTTATCTACGAAATGTAAGAAGATGATAAAGCAATTTCTTACTACATCATATTTTTACTCTGCTGGAGATAAGTATTCCTTTTAAATTTCATCTTTTTTGCTTCAAAATCTTTAAATATTCATTTTAATCTTAAAGTTGGTTTTATGGAAGATAAGAAAAGGTACATACATGGCTGACACTAAATTTAATTTACTACATTTTTAAAAGTATTTTTTAATTTGAAAATGAAAAAAAACTGACCATGTTTAGAAAAAATTTATTTTGATTGAAAAAATATATTGTAAGTAACCATCAGTAATTAGCTCCAAAAATCATTAAAATTGGGCTTTTTCTGTTATTTTATGTACTTATAGTATTAAGGTACTTTTCAGAGGAACAACAGCATTCTACAAACAAAAAATATTTATATTATTAATTTCGTTTTAAATCCGCAGTATTTAAAAAATACATTGTACTTCGTAATGTAAAAATTTGCACATATCTGAATTCCACGCTTTCATTATAACACATATTCATATCTTATTTAAAATTTCCCAGTTAAAATATGACTTGGAGTGAGTTTTTTGGAAAAAGAAAATTGCTTTACATTTTTTAAAAACTATTTCCTTTTGTATTTAAAATTCAATTAAAAGCCTATGAATCCAATTATTTTTTGTTTAAATACAAACAGATTTTTTACGGAAACAGTATTTTGTATTTTAAATCACTCCTTCCTTCCTAAGTGGCTCGACAGCCCAGGGTGGGCCTTGGCCTTCTCAAGAAGCCTTTTCCAGGCAAGCCTTTCCCTAGTGGCTGCCAGGACTTGCTCTTTGGCTTGCTTTCTTCCTGCTAGTGTTCTCCAATTCTTTGTTCTCAAAACTAAGAGATCCTTTTTCCAGGCCATCAGTCCATCTAAGATTTGGCCTGTCCTTTCTTCATGTGCCAATTGTTTAAAATCATTACTCAAATATATTGAAAGAAGAGAGTAAGATAAGCTTAATAAATAAGTCTGTATAGATATTTTTGAAAAAAAAAATTAAAATGATAAAAATTTAGTTAAGATTATTCATATTGAATTTCATTACGATGAATAAATGCAAGAGATTTTAGCATTTTGTGTCTCCTTTCAAGTTTAACCCAGTAAGAAACGGAACTTCAATTATCTATCTAGAAGTTTTTCCTTAAAATAAGAAACATATATTACTAACTACGTTTTTTTCACAATTTAAAAATTCCTTCGTAGTAATTATATATGAAACGTTTCATTTTACAGGAAAGACAATAGGAAAGACAATGTAAAATAGTGTGAGGAAATGTCTACCTGAACTAGTATTTTATAACAATTTATAAATGAAATATGTTTCTATAAAAAAATTCACAAAAAGTTGTAATCGTTTCAACTGGTTATTTCTTCATCGAAATAATACTTTCGTATGAAACTATGCAACTTTATATATCATGGCCCATTTTTACATCTTCTTTTCTATTACTTTTAAACTTCATTTCCTTGACGTATGTGTAATCTCATTTTGCTCTTTTTTAAAAATATATATCTCTTCTTTTTCCTTTCATTAAACCTGTGAACTAACATTTATCTCATGTGTTTCTTTACATTGTTCTCTTTTTTAATTTTTTACTAAAATAAGGAAGAAATAAAACGTTGTGTGATTTGCCTTAGTTTTAAATGAAGTATTGTTTTTAGAAAAATTAAGTTTATAGTCAAGTTTATTTTAAATTTTTAGATTACATTCTTTCAATAGTTAAAATAAGACAATTTAATATTTCTTGATACTTTTTTAATAAATATATTAAGCTTATATAAATACTAGCTTCTTCATTTTTAGAGTAGATCAAATATGAACCAAAAACTTCGGGACAATATATTTACCGAATTATGAAAAAAAGCGGTTAAATCAAATTTTATGGAATACTGTAAAGATTATTGAGTAAGTTGAGGAATCATAACAATATCCATCAGTTTTTCTGTGCATACATTTTTGAAATTTATTTGATTTTATATACATACAGATTATTCAAGTATACATGTTTATAAACATAGATTTTTCAAGATGATTAAATATCTCAGTAACATACATTTAATGTATTAAAAATGAGCCGACGATTCGAATATGTGTGTTTAGTGTATATTATTTACAAAACTTACAAAAATGGAAAAAGGGCAAATGTTGGTAAGTCTTTCAAAGCCATAATTTATTTTTTTCGAAAGAACATATATAAATTAAATTAAACGAAATAAGAACGAAATAAGAAAAATTCATTTGTCTGAGTAACGAGAAGTTTTATTCACTTCATCTAACTTTAAACTTTCGTTCATAAATAAAAACTCTTTATAACACAAAATCTGCTTGGATGTAAGATTGATGTGGTGGTGGTGGTGTGTCATAGTTTTTGTGTTGAAAAAATATAAACAATTATAAATTGTTTAAGGTATCCGACTGGTTGCGACAACTTTTTTTTTTAAAAAAAAAGGAGATATGGGGATTTTTTGGTTATTTTTAGATTTGTTTAGTGCATTTTAAGAAAAATGTGCTAAAATTAAGAAGAGAAAAAGAAATTATTATTACTAAAATAGGTAAAAATTGACAAAAAATAGCATAAACACGGCCCATTCTGCACCAAAGGTTTATGAACAAATTTTCAATTTTTCAATTCTGATGTGTTGCTATATTATTCGTTTTTGAAATGACTTTCAGGATAAGAGATATTTTAATTTTTACAAAAAACTAGAGCACTTTATCTTTGTTATTACATGAAATTGCTAAAAGAATTAGTGGTTACATTCACATAAGGGGCAGTAAATTTTGTAATAAAACAGTGATTGATAAATTTGAAGGTTAAAACAATTCTACTATTATACGGAACGTACAGAAAAAATTTCAGTTAATTATGTTCAATACTTTTTTAGCAATCTCTGACCCCGCTTGATTATTTTCAAAAAATCACATTTCGAGTAAAACGAGTTTTAAAGTATGACATCTTGCTTAAAGTAATGGCATCTGCTTTTACTAAGACACTTGTAGTTTTTGTTCTAGTGAACGGAAACTGATAAACTTGGTATTTTTATAAAGCTAATAAGAAGCCCCATAAAATAAAATCATAAAAAAAATATATATCAATTTTTGGCAAAATTCACAGTTTTAGGGTAGTCGGATACCTTAAACATGAGTTAAACTTACACATTAACTTCTGAGTGGTAGACAAGACAGACATACACCCTAAGGTAAAAATACGATAAGGTACTGTGAGCAACACTTTATTAGAATGTGGCAGTATTGAGCCAACTTATATTTCATTGAAAAACTTATTTTTTAATTTTAAACGTTGTTTTCGCAAATCGTAAGTCATTTGATGTTTTGCTTATGTGTCAGGTAATGTATAACTAAAGAGAAATTTAAGTTTAGTTGTACTTTTCTCCCCAAAATTAAGATTATACTTTTTTTAATGCAATCAAATATTTAAATATAAGAATGACTGTGATAAAAGTGATTTTCGCTCTTTTGAATGAAAAATAAGAGAATTTTAAAATGTTAGTATAAATTTACTTTATTCCTATTTCAGTTGTAAGCATGATTTTTAGATAATCACTAGTCAATATGGAAAAAATCTGATTGGTTTTTTTCGTTTTTTAATCCTATTTTTCTTTTTAAAAATCGATTAGCAACGCATTCTTTGTAGGATCTATTGTTATAATAGATATATTCAAGCAATAATACAAAAAACAATTATTTTCGCTTAATGATTTCATTTTAATTTTGCTATTTTCTTGAAAAACGATTTTAATTTGTCAGCATTTTTAATTTTTCCATTTTTTTTCATTTCATAAAATTAGGTAACTGTGCCACATTGAAAATTTAATCGTTGCCAGACAAAAATAAAGAGTATTGAAAGTATTTTAATGAGTGCTATATATCTCTCTAAAAATATTGTTTCTAAAAAATATTTTTCGAAGAATGTAAAATAAATTCAATGATAATATGGATATTGTTGAAAATAATAGCTCAAGTTGAATGTATTGTTCATTAAACAGGTTTTTTCAAGTTTCAAGCAAGTTTGCTTTCTCTAACCTTTTAAAAGAAACCAGTACTGGGCGCGTGCATATTTATTTTCAAGGATAAGACAATCAGATTGGATGTTATTTTTACATAATGATTGAAGCTGTATTCATGTATGATTAATTAACGGCAGAGATGAAAAATTGGTATCATTGAAACTGCTCATCCTTTTGAAGGTTTCCTAATATTTTATTTATGATAGTATTTTAGTGAAATGGTTTATCATAATTAATTTTTTCTTCTGATTTTATATTTAATGTTATTTTACTCATAGTTTCCATAGCAGAAATATAATACTATTATCACTTTTCCGTTGTAATTTGTATTTATATTTTCATTCCTATTTACCTTTTTAGCATGTTTAATTTTCTCTCTTACATTACATACTTCATATGAAATCATTCTTAACTGTTAAGCAAAATTTCAATATGAACACTCATAAAAAAAATAACTTCTAACCTCTTTAAAATGTATCATGTTTGCAAAAAAAAAGCTGGATTTTTTTTTAAAATTTAACCCGTGCGAAGAACGGGTACGACACATGTAAAATCAGTGTTGCCAACTTGGCGAGTTATTTTGAACATTGACATAGGTGCAATAAAATCTAAGAACCTACATTTTCTTCCATTGAAAAAGGTTACAACTTTTCGTGATACTTACGTATTAGAGTCACTGCAGACCAAAATGGTACTTATTTCACCAAAATTGGATTTTTTTCCTTATAAGACACATAAGAATCTGTTATTTTGATATCGTGGTGCAAATTTTGCTGCGGTAATGCCAATACATAAGTACCTTTTTCCTTTATTGGCAGATTCTCCATGTTTTTCCATTGTGACAAAAAAATAGAAAAATGTAACTTTAGAAAATGACACTCAATGTAAACTGAGATTAACAGATTCTCAATATTGTGATTTTAAGTTAGAATCTCTATTTACGTATAATATTTTTTGTCATGCTTTTTTTTTGTTCTGAGCTGCTTATGATAGTTTCATCAAAAAATCAAATCTTAATTTATCTATTTAAAGTAGCTTTTTGATTTGAATTATTATTATAATTTAAATATACTATATGTAAGGTTACTTTTATATATTTTTTTTTCTTTTTCAATTTTAAATATTTAAGATTTTCAGTTATGTGCTTTTTTGTTGTTGTTCAGAACTGTTTTATGGTAATTTTATCAAAGTTAGGACTTACTTTTTCTGTTTTAATAACCTTTTAATTTAAATTAATATTATAATTCCTATTTCAGTTCTGAACTAATACTCTATATTAGATGTGTTACTGAGATGTTAGATAGTATTATATGAGGTATGGGTGCAATGCTAATTTAATTTTTTTTCTGTTGAATGCTTTCTAATATTTCTTATTCATGATAGCATTGAGTGAATCAGTTTATCATCATTCATTTTTTATTTCGGCTCATCTATTGCAGATTATTTCACCCATAGTTCCCATAGCAGAAACTTACTACTGCTATCACTTTTCTGTAATAATTTATATTTATATTTACATTCATTCATATCTATTTACTCTTTAGCTTGCTAATTTTCTCTCTTACATTGAAATATTTGTTTTTGTTAAATTATTATTTACTTTGAAGCCAAATTGCAATTTGTTTAAAATTATTTCTAATTAGAACATTCATTTGAAAAAAAATGTTTTTAATTTTTAGTTTTCTATTTCATACAGGGTTTTACCCTCCCTAAAAAAATATTATAATTGCTATGATAGAAGAATTTTTGTTTTTAAAACTTAACCCGTGCAAAGAACGGGCATTTCAGCTAGTCCTTTTATATGGACTTTACTTTAACCATTTCGTAAAGAGAAAAAAAAATCAACACACTTTTAGGAGGTAAATGTGGTTATACAAGATTATTTGCACAACAGCAGCAACAGTTTTTAATTACATCTGCCCGCAACAACAGAAAATACTATCTTAAATTCGTACATTACCCCCCTTTTTTTTGCATTTTATTGTGGTCCATATCATTGGGAAGCTTGCACAAATTTTAGATCTGAAAACATAATAGCTTTTAAGATATTTGAAGTTCTGTGAGTTTCTGTTTCATTTTAAAGCATTTTTCCACTCTTAAATTGAATTAATTAAGAATAGTTTTGAGCACAATCAACTCTTTCAATGTGAAATAGTTACTAATTTAAATTTTCTTTTCTAAAAACATTTCTGCTTGATTATGATTTGAGTTTCTCATAGTTACTTAATTAAAATTGATTTCAAGGCCAATTTTTGTCTTAAAAATGTTCTATATAACTCAGAATCTTTATCATAAATTTTTCCTTTTGAGAAAGGTGATGGCTAAAACGTTCTCTGGTTGCTATGAGAAACAATGGTTCGAAGAGACGGAAAACTACTAAAAATGATGTCTAAAACTGCCCTTAGTTGATACTGCAATTAGACTTTCGAATACAAGTATTCTGAATTTAAGTATTGCAGAATAAAACTGAATATTTTTTCCATGATGTACCAAACTACATTATAGTAAACATATTATAGTACTTTATTTTAATATTTTGAAGTTGTACAACAAAAACTTTAACTTGGTAAACTACCCAAATTTTAAAATTGAAACAAACTTAAATTTTGTGTCAAACCCGGTAATTTTTACAGCTTAAAATAGAGTATCTTTACTATTTGTAATAAATGTTTGTGTTCAAAACTTTTGTGAAAAAAATTGTGGTTAAAATTAAACTGTTGACGTTTTTGCGTCACACAGTTGAAAAATCGGCTTTTTTTAATGTAGATAGTATAAAACCGTTCACATACACACATGCACCCTCAATAAAATGTTGCTTGTTCTTCATCTGACGTCGCCCCGAAACCGAGTAAGAATAATTTCTATTTAAAAGTAAATATATTGTAGTTAATAGCTGTGAAGTAAGTAAATCAATTATTTAATTTCTTAACTCTCATGCTACCTTTAATTTTCCCAAACGTCACAAGCTGAATAACTTGTCGTTGTAACAAATACTATCATTATGTAAAAATGTAAAATACATTTTGAATTAAAAAATATAATTTTCAGTCATATTTAATTAAAGTAACATTTTAATGCAGAACTGAAATTGAAAAATAACATATATGTATATTGAAAAAATTAATTTAAGGGCGTTATAAGTTTTTGTTTTTAGCCTTTACAAACTTTGAATGCGTTTTTCTCAGACTTTTAATTTTGAAGATATAAGTATTTTCTACATCTCTAAGGCTTTATTCTGTTCAAGATAGAGTCTTGACATTTTCGTATAAACACCCAAACGTATTTTCTATATAAGTCAGTATGGATTCAGATATGAGATCTCTAGTTATTTTTTAAAAAATGTTAAAATTAATATTTTAAAAATTTTCGTGTTTTTTCCAAGTTTAGCTAGAAAAATAATTATAAAAATAAATAAGGGGGGAACAGATTTTCAAATTCATTCCCTTTTATTTGCAATAATCTAAAAAAACAT
>BMAO01036266.1:0-31220 GCA_019973975.1 Trichonephila clavata
ATATTTAGTGTAACCTTTGCGCACAGCATTTTTCCCTAGAAGTTTCGAAATGAAACTGCTTTAGGCCAGAGATGAATGGGGAATTTGCCCAGTTTTGCGTTTGGGTGATTCCCAAGTAAAAAAATTGGGCTGTTAAAAAAATTAAACTAAAAAATACGTTTTACTAATAATATAATATTTTTTAAAAATTTAACTCTTGTTTTCGCCATTAATTATGTACACTTTATTTTCTCTAGAGTGGTAGGGGCGGTATGGAAGTATTCTCTAGAAAAGGGGCGCCAGTTGAAAAGGTTGGGAACCTATGGACTAAATGGATTGAATGATTGTTTTGGAATAAGGCATATATAGGCCTAGACATATACAACGGTCCAGGTAGCACGCAATGGGGTCAATTCATGTGACGTCACGATCACGTGATGAGGATAGCATGTGACTATGTTTACATTTGTTTCCGCTTAACTCAGACCTAACACGTTGTTTATTATTGCTACGAGTATTTTGCTTCTGCATTATACCCACTAAAATTTCGTATTTAACTATATATGGTTGCTCGATCACTCTAAAAGATAATATGATTGAAGGAAAAAAAATTTTTTATAATATCCCAGTATAAATTCAAGTGTTTTGTAAACAATTCAGAATGATGAAGCATAAAGATTTTAAACCATCTCTCGCTAGTTATTTTATTCTGACAACTTTGAAATACGCTTGTTTTCAATACCAACCATTTAGAAATCGTCGCCAGCTAAAACAGATTCCTACAATGTTTGTGTTCACAAAAGAAACTTCTAAAAGAATTTGGACAGATGTCTTCAGATATATAAATGCTTCAAAGTAAATTTTTGTTTATTTTAAATTAAATTATACTGAGAACATACATAAAAAGATAACATATATATTTAGTTTACTTAAATTTTACACATCTTCAAGTAGTTAATAGA
Source organism: Trichonephila clavata (assembly GCA_019973975.1). Classification (NCBI taxonomy): domain Eukaryota; kingdom Metazoa; phylum Arthropoda; class Arachnida; order Araneae; family Nephilidae; genus Trichonephila; species Trichonephila clavata. Next base: position 942 of record BMAO01036266.1, read on the forward strand.
GATATTTCTGTATTTAATTATCTAAAATAAGAATACAAAAATCTGGTATGTAACCATACATGTCATATAAAAACAAGTACTATATGTGTAATGTATCTTACTAAATAATTTTACATTCTCATGGGGAAAAAAATTCGAAAAGCATTCACTACAGAAATGGAAAAATATCTTAATTTACTACAGGTTCACTAATGTTTATACTTGATGAGAAATCAAATACCACTTTCAAACATTAGAAATGAAAATTACCTTTTGTAAAATTTTATGTAAAAAAAATTATGTGAAATCTTTTTGAAAGTCTTTATGCGCACTACAATTTTAGTAAAAATATATAATTTATTGAGAATTAAATTCTGAATGTGGTAAAAAACTAAGGCATTAAAATTTTTTTAATTAGAATATAAATTTGCGTGTATATATTGAATATAAAAGTCCTGTTCTCTCCTACATGGTTAAAATAAAAAGTCATTTTTGAATCCATAATTCTTTTACAAAAAAAAAATTATAAAATATTTGTGTAGTATCTATTTATTATGTGGTATGAGGATTTCTTAACACAATATCTGTTTTTCAGAATTTGATTGGTATAAATTTGTCACACAGATGTACAATTTTATTTACTATGGATAACAAAAATGCGGGTAAAATTCAAAAATTTGATGATTAATTTCATATAAAGACTATACACTTGTTATTGAAATATTAACATTATGTGTTAAAGAAATCTATGCAACCCCAGCTGAAATTTATTAAGCATAAGAATATTCTGGATTTTAATTTTTTACATAAGTATTAAAGTCTAAAAGGCTCATTGTATATTGATATTATCCTGCTTATAAATTTGTCCTGAATAAATTTGTTGCATTCAGATAGTTACAAATATTGACCCAAGAAGTGTACTTAGATCAGTTCTATGATATTTATCGGTAATTAGGATCATGAAACCAAGTATGACTTTGCATATACACATTTGATTTTGTAGGATGTTTACTTTCTAAAAACAGTGGCAATATTATTTTAATATAACCTTTTCCAACTCTTTATTTACCCTTAAATGTATAACTTGACAAATTGTTGTTTGCAATAATCTATATTCATAAAAAATTCAGTAAAAAAATGTAATTTCAGAGAATTTTTTAAAAAATTTTTGTTAAGGGGTTAATCGTCCGAAATCACTGATATTTTTGTGTGACGTATGTTGAAAGGGAAAATTTGGGGCACTTGTATAATATCGACCAATTTCTTCAAATGAAAAAACACCAAATGCTGCGATATACAGCCAAGAGTGGAAACTGTTCCTGATCATGTTTGAACACAGTAATAATAATAGTGGTATAATTTTGTTTTAAGTTAAGTTTGTGTGTGGATGTCTTTTTGCTTGGCGAAATTAGTCAGCAGTTTAATACATATGTTCCAAGTTTTGGAATGGTACGAGTATGATTTAGTATTTCTTAGAGAAACTTTGAGGTAAATTAATATTTTGCACGTACATAATTTGGAGAAATGAGAAGTTTTGTGAAATTTAGGATTGCCCTGGTAAAAGAATCTTGCTTACAATTAATACAAATTGTGATTTTCATTAGAATGGGACTCAATTTATTCATTATAAACTTTGGTAACTTGTTAAATTAATAATGATTTTAAAAAATTTATTTAAAAACTTTATTAATATATTTTAAACAAACTTCAGAGCAAGAATTTTTTTTCTTTTTTCCTGATGTCATTTCGTCTTCCATTTTATTTAAAGTATAAATATAATTATGTATAAAAGGATACTTTAGATGCATATCAGTGATAGCAAAATAACGTCAATACATTTCTCCAAATAAGTTTTAAGTTTGAATGAAATGGAAGTGAAGTATATTTAATACTATACTTACAATAAAACTGGTAGAAATAAATAAATATATAGGTATGCATTAAGTTTTGGTATATTCAGTGTAAGCAAATCAAATATTTCCATTAAAACAGAAGATAATGCTTTATTTTAGAAGAACAGATTGTTATAATTTTGCAATTACTGTGAAATTGAAAAAAAGAAAACCCTTTGTCAATTTTATGTGTTTCCATCCACCCCCTTTATTTAGATGTAGTTTTAAGTATATGCATGTAAAGATTTTTATTAATAAAAATTAATGTAAGGAAAATTAAGGTGATTTAAAAATAAATATAATAAGCTTCAGTATTTAATATGTGATTTTACAGTTATGATGAACAAATGTTATGCACAAGTATTATATAGGTAAATGCTATACAGGTACATATGTATTTTTAGGACATGAAAAAAAAAGTTTATCGAGATATTTTACAAAAAATAGATTGAACATTGCCATTTATACATGTTTCTTTTATTCAAAACTTTCTATACGTTAATGATTTCAGTATTATAATTTGTGTTTTATGTAAATTTAGAAAGTTGATTGTGTATAGAAGTGGATTTTATAACTCTGCCAGTTTTTAAGATATGAAATTCCAAAATTCTTAAGCTATTTCATTTAATCTGAACCCATACTATACAATTTTTCAAAAATACTATGAAAAGTTTTGTAAATAACCTATACAAATGTTATGCAGTATCCTGATTTTGCTTTCTAGTTCCTATGTGTGATATATTTAACATAGCAGATTCTTTTTTTCTTATAGATTTAATTAATTTTAAATAACAGACAACCCAATTATATGTCCTTTGAAAAAAATTAAAACATTATTTCCCTTTTTCTCTTATTTTTACTTATTGTACATAATTCATTGCATTTTTTTTTAATTTGAGGAGAATAAAATCTCGCCCTCCCCCCCCCCTTCAAAAGCAACAAATTTTAAGATACCTTTTATGAAATTTCTTTTTTTGTGGGTATTTTTACTATGTACACATTTTTTGTGAAGCTGTAGAATATCAGTTACATGAATTAAGAGAAAAGAACAATTTCATTATTTTCTTTATGAGCTGATTGCTCTGAAGCAATCTAATATGGAATAATGAGAACTTAAAATGTATCTATATAGGTCTTAAAACTTTTATTCGGTGTAGAAGTTTCAGCTCAATTGAAACTTTTGTTATTTCTTTGGGAATTAATTTGTCATCAGTAATGTATTAAAAAACTAGTTTTTGCCATTAATTTCTTTGTAAACAAGAAAAGACCTTTTCAGATCTTACTTTTGTATATGTATATGAAAAAGGAAAAAAAAGCATTAATTTGATAAAATTAATTTTGATAGTGTTCAAATCAGAATAAATAAAATTCACAAAAACCTTTAAAAAATATTTTCAAAATTTTTTGTTTATTTTTAATTACTTGGCGGTGTTTAAAAATGTAAATTTTTTTGTCATAAACCTAATAAGATACATAAAGCGAGAGAAAATTTTAGAAATTCTGCGTAATTTGACCTTTTTTAAACTACTAAATCTGTGGTTTAGATGATTTTCTTAAATTTTTTTTACTGTACCATTTTATTTTTTTGGGTTGAGTACATTTAATACTCTTTTGTTGTAAATAAATTGAAAAAGCTATTTATTTATAAGAGATTTCCCGAGAATTTTTTTAGATATTATCAATAACATAAATATTGAGGTTTAATAATTGTATATTATGCAATTCGAATATTGGCTCGATTTGTTTTCTTTGTCCTTATAGTATAGTGCTACATTCACAGAGTCTGATTTATACAGCAGATCATGAAATGGTTTGTTTATGTAATGTTAAAATTAAGTGTCAGTAAATGATGTATATTAAAATGAGTATGATTATTAAATAAAACTTTGTCCAATAAGAATTTTCTGCTTCTGTATACGAGAAATTTCATGAAAACAATTTAATTTGTTCTACTATAAAATTTTTTTATTAAAAAGCCTAAATATGTTTCTTATTTTATTTTTTAAAAAAGCTCAATTCATTTCTTTCTGAATGTTAAAGACAGGTATTTCCAAAAAAATTATAACCTTTTGAAGGGTAATAATTACAAAGGAAGTCAGACTATAAAATGTATCAAATGTTTATTACTAGATTATTTCAAATACCCAAAACCTTTAAATGATGTTGAAAGCATTTTCATTTCCATCACAGAATTCCTAATTCTTAATCAAAAACTTTCATACTAACTAAATATTATTTTATACACTCTGCTCTCAAAAAGTATAAACCTCTTTTTAAACATTAGAAATAGATATAATTTTTTTAAATAAACAAAAATATCCATGTTACTGACAAATCCTATTATCAATTCATTTCCAAAATTATGTTTACATGCATTTCATGTTTCTAAATGTTGCATGGTCTTCTATAATAGAAATTATAGAGGCAGCATTTCTAAAAAATGAAATATTTGTAGCTGGTAAATACTAAGGGAATCAGACAATGAAAGGTATAAACATTAATATTTCAAAATGGGACCATTTCATATCTACACACGTTTCTTAGATATTGAACTATTGTATGAATTTATATGGAGTGATACACTATCTATGAATAAGTAATTGGAAACCTATGAGAAGTTTTTCCAAATTCAGTAGTCTCAATTTTATACTGTAAATCATTATTGTGTGTAAATAAACATAATCTGCCAAAAAAATACTAAGGACTAAATATAAGTATACTAAAAAAATAACCTAGGACTATTAAATATATGTAAACAAACACTGCAAGTAATCGCCGGCTTCGCACACTAACATCAAATGACATATACTAAACTAAAACAAAAATTATACTACGAAAATTAATTCCTACCTAATTATGAAACAAGGAAAATGCAAAATCATAATAAAAATAAATAAAGTTTCAGAAATAAACTTCATAAAGAAGATATAAACAGTTCAAGTATAGGAGTGTGTGTGTGTTACACACTAAAGCAAAGGCCGGGGAAATGTTTGTATACTCGTCACGTGATTCTGACTTGGCGACGACTAGTCGTGAATCGACCCCATTTGAAATTCTGTTTTTTTGGGGGGGGGGGGAGAATACGTACCGGAAAAATATTTGACCATTAAAATTATCCGAAACATGATCTTATAATTTATCTCTAATTTATTTATACATCTAGGGCCGTTCCACGTTATGATGACTTATTTTAAAGCAATCGGTACAGTAATTAGTAACTGTGGGTTAATAAATGTTATGGTTGAGAGTAGTTTGCTGGCAAGCGGTTCTGTGAATGGTTTTCTTGACGGAAAGCACTTCAACCGCTGCAAAAGATTGCATCCTCTAGAAGCATTGGGATTAGAAGTTCTAAATTTTAAATCATTTTTACAACATAATAATATAACATTAACAGATGATATGATAGAGGAAGTGAAAAGACTACAAAACTGTGAAATATCGTCATTTCATATTGAAAATGAAGATCCGAAAGAATTGATGAATAATTACAATATTTTCAAGCAACTATGCTTCAATGGTGAGTATAGTAAAACTTCACAATTTTACTTAATTTACATCAACCTTATACATCATTACTTGGACCTGTCACGGAGCATTCGCACTGGGGATTTTGAACTTTTCATACCAACGTTGCCTAAAATTACAAATATATTTTTTATATTCAACCAACAAAATTATGCCCGGTGGACCGTAAAATATTATGATAATTTGCTGAAAATTGCAGAAACCCATCCTGACTTATACGAAGGATTTAAACAAGGCTGCTTTGGTATCAAACGGACCACTAAACCATTTTCTAGACAACCGATTGACCTGGTATTAGAGCAAACTATAAATGCAGACGCTGCTAGAAGGCTCACAGGTGTTATACACTTCACTAATTCAATTTCTTCCATTTTTATTATACTATATATATTATTATTATTATTTACAGAAAGGGGGAAGGTTGGCTGGCCAAAAAAGATGTTCAACCCCACTTTTATACAGAGAAATTTTTTTAACGGGAATTTTTTTTGTATACAAGCTGTCCTAAGTCAGCAATGTTGATAATACTGTAGCATCCATTCTTTTATATTTTACTCTGTTATTTCAATTTTTCATATCTCCTTTTAAATTCTGTTGTCTGGTTATCTAGAAATTGCTATTCTTTTAAGTATTAATCATGTTAATTCATCTCTCTCTTGTAGAGAAATTTTGATATTATTTATATATATTATGATAATACTTCTAATTTTTTCTTATGTAAGACCTTCAATTGCATCTATATGTTAAATTGTAAAATTTGCAATTTTAAATATATTGGCCAAACTAGCAATAATATCAATATTCGTTTAAACCTGCATAGATCAAATACCAAAAATTACAAAATTAATAACAATAATAATTCTAAAATTGAAATCAAGCACTTTCCTCTACATGGCTTTGAAAATGTTGAAATTTCTATTCTTAGAATAGTCCCACAAGCTAAAAATAGACTGTGGTGGGAGAACCACTTCATTAAAATATTTTAACACTATATATCCTTATGGTCTGAATACCATTCACTTTGGTAAAAATGTGTTAATGAGCATTCAACAAAATAATAACAAGGAATATTTTTATAATAGTGATAATGTAATAAAAATTAAACGAATAAAAAGAGGCAAAAGGAAGAAAAGAAATAGTAAACTACCAGTTGAGATTGCTTCTAAAATTAATGATTTATGTATTGACTTTGAAAAGTCATTAAACATATTAAATATTTCCTGTTTGGTTTGAACAAAAAAGAAATCAAGTATACTAAAGTTATCCTCGATAAGCATAATTTTCAAGATTGCCATGCCTTACATATTATTAAAGATATTATTAATTTTCTCATTCATAAATTTAATATAAAAGATAAAGATTTGGTAAATAGTACTACTGAGTATTATACAATTTTATTCACGAATAAATCCTATAATAACATTAATTTCTCAAAAATATTTAATAAATATGTGCACATTGCTTACCTATCAATAATGTTTGCATTAAAAAGGCTTTTAAGTATAATAAAAAAATTGGTATCTCAATTTTTAACTACAAAAAGATTAATGATTTGCAAAATAATACCTTTCTTTGTAATTGTAAGGATTATCCTGAATTTATAAACGAGCATCACAAACATGTTATAACAGGCAATTTAAATATTGTTGAAGATACTCTTAGGGAAATTATGTCAAAAGGTACTAGTTATAGATTAATGATCTCCAATAATAATAATGCCATAAAAAAAACAAATCTCCAAAGATATTTGTAACTTCATTACTAAATTAGCAATTAAATACACTTTTCCTATTGAAGCTTTTAATGAATTTAAATGCAATGTTTTAAAAGAATTACTGAAATATAACTATAAAACTGATTGTGGATTAATTTACAGAAATCTTAAGCATCATATTGTAGAATTACAAAAGAATTTCATTATTGTTTATGTTGATAAAGTTCCGGGTAATTATGCAATTATTTGCAAATGGTTGTATGCTGATATGCTTAATAGACATTTTCATAATAATAATGCTTTTAAAAAATCTAATTCTAGCAATAGAGAAATTTTTAATCGAACTTCTGCTTTTTATAAAAAATTAGATTTACGCATTTCGGATATTAAATTCCCTCATATTTTCTTAACTCCAAAATTTCATAAAAATCCTATTAAATTTAGGACTATAACAAACGGCTTTAAAATTTATATTACACTTCCGGGTAGAAAGCTACAAAAGGTTATTCAATCCACATTAGACAATATTGATAATTCGATTATAGTTAAGAATAGCTTAGATATCATTAAATACATGCAAGATAAAAAAATTATTTCCATTCACACCTATGACTTAGAAGATTTATTTAATTCCATAGATATTGGGGATATGGTTAAAATTCTCAAAATAGCCTATAACAAATATTCTTTGAATAAACTAATTAAATATGATAAATATCTTTCAATTATACATCTAGTACTATATGAAAATTATATTTTTCACAATAACTCTTATTATCAGCAAATTAAAGGTCTTCCACAAGGAGGACCTGCGAGTAACTGTTTAGCCAATATCTATCTGCACTTTTATGAATATGATAACATTAGTTTCGATTCTTGTTACTTTTTTAGATACATAGATGACTTAATCATCTTTAGTAATATGGTAAATTTTGTTCCTAGTTTTAATTATTATCCACAATATCTGAAATTATTAAAAACCAATTATAATAATGACTCTGCAAACTTTTTAGACTTACAATTAATAATTAAGAATAATATACTAATTAGTAATATTTTTGATAAAAGAGACTCTTTTGATTTTAACATTATTAAAATGCCTTTTTGGGAAAGTAACCTACATCTATCTATTTTTAGAAATATCATCTTAAATTTTATAAAGAGAAATAACGATTTAGTCACAGATAATGATGTTAAGCAAAATAATTTTAAGCTATTCTGCAATAATTGCTTGGAATACAACTATCCTAGTAACTTCATTTTTAAATATATTTCTAAAATATCTCTCTAATTCCCCTTTTCAAAGTTTAAGTATTATTCTTTGTTTTTTTTTCTCCTTCTGTTTTTTATTATTTTCAATTTTTTTTTTTTGCTTTGTTTAACTACAATAAAACTATCCAGGTGGCGCCACTAATTTTTACATCTGGTTTTACCAAACTAACACGTCATTTTTAACGATCATTTAGTGTATGGTTCTTGTACGTACAGTTTTTTCCCGCTCTCTGGTTATATGCATTTTTTCATGTAAGTTTTTGCTTCATTATTCCTTTTCAAAATTATTTTTATTTGTATTTTGTTAGGATTCATTTCCTTTAATATTTTCTATTATTTTTATTTTATTTTTCTTTTGGTTGCAAATTACACGTGGTTGGTTTTAGGCCTAACTTTTCAATATTTGTATGTTTTCCTGTTATGTATAAAATTTCTGCTGAACAGGGGAAGGTGGATCCATAAAATATATTTAACCCTAATTTGCTGGTCCTAATTCAGCAACAGCTTTAGAAATCATAACAGATCTTCATTTTAGTCTATTGACTCTTTTGGCTTCTTACATTTTAAAGTTCTAATTCAGTTCTATGTTATACATACGCTTAGTTAATTCTTCTATAATAGACTCTTCCATCATTTTTAAAGTATGTTTCTTGAAATCTGGTTTGGATCTTCTGGCTTTGTTAGTGATATTATTTTGTATTATCAATTTTATTATGTCATGTATTTCTTTCATTTTATGTTACTATATATATATTCATATATATATTCCATATATACACGTATATATATATATATATATATATATATATATATATCGTCTTCCTCCACCACTTCTCTCTACAAAAATAAAACTTCGGAAATTATTTTTTTCCTCACAAGTCTCAACTGAAGACATACTAAATTTTTCTCTTCAAAAAATTTAAAAACTCCCTTCCCTCTTCTTAGCCCGATGGACTTTATTTTTGATATAGAAGATAAAAATCATAACATGCTTGTGAATGCACTGAAGAACTTCCTCTGTAAATCACGAATCTTATGAAGATAATTTCATGAAAAAATTTATAAGAATATCAGATTTCAAAAGCGCACTACTGTTCTCCACACCGCTCCTCTGGGGAATTTAAGCATCGCAATCGTGTCACTAGAAAAGGAAATCAAAGCAGTAAAAATTCAAAAGAAAAGAGCCGATCACAAAAAGGCACCGATTTTATATATATATATCTCCGCTTTAATCGGCAACACTAAAAATAACATTAGGAGACTAAAACGCAGACTATATACAATAAATATTCTGAAAACGTTGCACGTAGGAAATAAAAAAAAAAGGAAACTTAGTTTGGAAATTAATTCAATGAATATCATAATTTAATTGAGGGCTGTGAGATTTGTGTCACATTTTCATGAGTATTGAAAACACTGGTGGAGCTGGTCCTGAGTGGACCCTGTATCATCCTTGAGGGCACTCTCTAAGGCCACCCCTGCGATTTTTTGCTTACACGTTTGGATGCCCGCCCTCAAAGCTTGGGGCCCCGTATCAATGATACGCGGTAACTATGCCTCTGATTGGAAATAGCATTAATTTGTAAATCAAGAAGAATGGTGTTAAAAAAGGACTGACAAAAAAGTGCTCTATTTTTAATATTTTCTAAGAAAAATGACATTTTCTTTTTAAAGATTCAAATCGAAAATTTATTTCCATTTTTAGCATTCTTCTATGACAATTTCAAATACAATTTGTATCTAAGACATATGAGCAGAAAGAAGCTTATTAAAATTTCGCATATTTCTATCAAACAAAGAGAATAGGATCGATAAATAAATAAAGGTAACAAAGATAAATAAAACAAATATCCCCTAAAACTCGAAAAAAAAATACTTTTTCTAAATTTTAAATAAAGATCTACCAAATTCTTCGTCGAAAAATTAAAACCCCCACCCATATTTCCTTTCTCTTCTTAATCTTATAGGCATTGTTTATGATACCTAAGACAATGTAGACATATTTGTCAAGAGACAATTTGAACGTTTTCTTCCTAAAAATCCGGAGCCTTATAACGATGATTTTATAGAAAAGTTGAAATGAATTACATGATTTCTAAACTACAATACCAATTTCCACAAAAAGGGATAAATGTCATCCGAAACTAGGAAACAGTAAAGTTCTACAATAGAATTCCCTCAAAAATGTTGTACTCAAAAGCCTACCCTGAAATACAATAATTCATGTGACAAAATATCAAGTGCATTACACTCAATTATTTTCCATATGAATGGGAAAAACTCACATAATAATTATACCCAAATTAAGCAAATATATCCTATGTTTTCCGACAAATCTAGACCGATTAGCCTCATCATTTCTGCAGAAAAATGTATTTTGAGTAGATTCCAGAACTATATATACTTAGAAGTGCAATGCACATTTTGATACCGATCCACTAGCACGGCTTTCAAAAAAAATGTCTCCGCACCCGATTTTGTGCGCCAGTGACAGAACCTTATTCAAACGTTGAAACTATTTGTAGAAAACTCTTTCACATCCATTTCCTAACATTTGCTGACACTTTTTCTTCGTAATCTGGTTCTTCAAAGAGCGCATGTGGTCTCATGCCGACTACATCTGTCAGTCATTTCTAAACCACACCCCGTTGCTATAGTAACGATAGGTTTCCAGAAAACAAGCTTCATCTTTATGACGTCATCCGAGTGGCAAACAACGCCATCTGTTGGATAAAGCAGATTTGTGAAATTTCGACAACGCTCTTAAAACTGAGTCCAGCAGAACAAAATGATGCTCCCACCAAAGGCTGGGGTTCATGACTTAAGACGTCCCTGTACATAGCTCTAGTTTTCACCGTTCCAAGTATTTTCAGATTTAAGTGTTTTGCACCCAGTATAATATTTTTACAACAGCTTTCTTTTCTTGAAAGGATTTAATATTATTGGCATTGTGTGTGTGTGTGTGTTTTTTTCTTCTTTTTCTTTCCATATTCAAACGAAAGATTGCTGAAATATTTTCACACAGATTGATGATGTGATAATTTTTAAATCCAACTTTTGAGGCTTCTGGATTCGTAGATTGCCAATAAATTCTTGTGTTTAATCAAGCGATGTTTTTTCCTCTTCAATACAGGTAGGAGCATCGAGGAAACTTTTCATTTCTTTTCATGCATGAGGGACTGAGAAATTAAGATTTTAAACTTTTATGTTAGGCTCGAATCGTTTTTGAAGTCTGTCTACAATCATCCAAGCCTTTTCAAAGGGAGCTGCACATAATTTAATTTTGGGGAGTCATTATGCGTCGAAAAGTCTTTTGGAGTTGAGAGATTGTCATCTCTTTCTCGGGTGACATGCCATGTAGGCCTAAGACGGAATTCCTAGAATAAAGAGATTTTGTTAACTATACAATTTCATATGACTTACAGAGTCTCAAATGTTTGTCAGTTGGAAACTAATTTTTTTAACGTCCTTCTTTCGTCTCTTTTAAGATACTAAAATAAAATGTTATTAAATCCATATTTATTAAAACCTGCCTATTACTTGTTCCTCACGATGCCAGTGCTCCTTCGTGACCTCAATCACAATATTAGTCACTAAGGTGATTCAACTTTAATACTACGACATAATTTCCTCTTCGTGAATCCCGATTCTTCAACATTCCTCTTTTGTCTGCTTCAGGACAATATCTTTTCATACCTGCGACATAATACGGTGAAATGTAGTAAGAGCCTCAACAGATTGCACACGTTCTCTCATATTATTTATCATTATAAATGGTCTTCATGAAGGTATCAGATTATAAGCGCGAGAGGGGTCAATCTCCACGCGCCCGTGCGATTTAATTCACAGAGAATCATCACCCGATATCATCACGCATAATCAATTCAGGTTATGAATTAACCCTTCATGAAGACAGATACAAACTCTGTAAGCAAAATATATATACAGTATGTAGCTCTTTAAGAAAGTGGTAATTAATAGAAATGAACATTTGAAATAATGTGTTATGTAATATAACTTATGTATGATTCTTGGTGGCCTGATACAATTTTAAAATCATTTGAATGTCAGAACAGATGTTTTGAAAAATTAAAATCTGTAAAAAGTATACATGTCTCAAATGACCGCAACACCCGCTTTTTTTTACACAGACTTCTATCGCCATCTAGCGGCTAGATGAAAGGGCCATTCCTACGTCTGAAATTTGAAGAGTGGAACTGTTAATAAATTTATCAACAAACACTAAAATTAATTTCTATCAAAAGACTTGGCATAGTAATACTAAATCACATAATTATATTCGAACAAAACGAAAATGATATCAAACAATTTATAAAATTACTTTTTACAGCAGATTTATCTGGAAAATCGCTTAAAAATTGAATTTAAAAAAAAATCTGAAGCCAATTTTGAAAAAAACTCTTCGAGGTAAATAGCATAACGACCTATAACTTCTACATGCCAAGTTTCATACTTCTAGGTTACTTAGCACAGTTAATTTCGCCGAAACAACTGAAACACACTCTTTCTTTTATTAGTATAGATTATAACCTAATTTTTTTCCTTCTTAGTAAAATTATTAAAGTATCACTTCCCTAAAATTGTGAATCTTGCCAAAAATTGTCAAATTTTTTTATGATTTTATTTTATAGAATATCTTATTAGCTTCTTAAAAATACCAAGTTTATTCTTTTCCGTTCGCTAGTACAGAAACAAGTGTTTTAGTAAAAGCAGATGGCATTACTTTAAGCAAGATGCCATACTTTAAACCGCGTTTCACTTGGAATTTTTTTTTAAATGCTCAAGCAAGGCCAGCGATTGCTAGAAATGCTTTGAAAATAGTGAACTGAAATTTTTTTTGTGTATGTTCTGTTTCAGATTTATATCAATCGCTGTTTTATTACAAAATTTACAATCCCTTAATATAATCACTGTTTTTTTTAAACAATTTTTTATATTAACTAAGATAAAGTGCTTTATCTTAGAAACTGAATCTATCTTGAAAAATGAATCCTGAATTATCCTGAAAGTCATTTCAAAAATGAATAACATGGCAACATATCAGAATTAAAAATTTATTCATAAACTTTTGGCTCAGAATGGGCCACGTTTATGTTATTTTTTGTAAATTGTTACAATTTTTTTTCCATTTTAATTTTAATATAATTCCTTTTTCTCTTCTTAATTTTAGCATATTTTTCTTAAAATCTACTAAGAAAATCTAAAACCAACAAAAAAATCCCCATATCTCCATTTTTTTAAAAATTTGTTGATAGAAGTCGGATATTTTAATATGAAGAATGAATGAGTCAGCTAAGAATTAAAGTTTGATGCATTTAGAAACTGTTTTGAACACAACTTTTGTAATAATTAACATGCTATCCACCACTACGAGAACTCGCACCCAACTGAATACGCATGAGCATAACCATAACACCGGGCGAATCCACTGGAGAAAACTGACACTATTCTAGATGTTCAGTGCACTGCCGGGTGCTGCTATCTAGTGAGAGAAAGATATTGATTGTGCTCAAAAATATATATTTCATGCATTTCATATCGACATTGAGATTAAAATACCTTAGAATTATCCCATTGTGAATGATTATTAATATTTGCTAGATTGTATGAGAATTTCTCATTCATTATTACTTTAACCTGTTAATCACATCGATTGCCATGGTATTTTTATATGTGAGGAAGAAAAATGATGAAATTGGGGTTTGTGTGTGATCAGATCAAATTTCTAAGGCAATGTGGGTTCCATGAACAAATTTAGGGGTTCTGCGTGACAAATTTTATTTTATTTTAAATAATAAGGATGGTGTGCTTATACATTTCCTCGGAAAGTTTACAATCAACCCCCAAAATTTATGGGGGTTTTGTTCGTGCAATATACCACAGTAAATATGTTTAACCGGAATAAAACTTTCGATCCTTCCAATAGATGGCCGTAGTGGCATATTCCAAACCTCTTTTCTGGGTTACTGTTTTGGCGATTGTCCATGTCCCTGGCTTAAAATAACCAGAATAGTTGATCCATGCAAAGCACGTTTTTATTTGTTTTCAGTATAATCACTAATTTGTCTGCATTGTAAAAGACATGGATAAAATGGAAAATAAAATAAAACTGAGTGTGTCGGCTCCGACGTATGTGTGTGTGACTGGAGTTTACTCCTTAAATACGGTTGTCTTTGATTATATAGAAGACAAACAGGGTAAATAAACGCATCTCATAATACTGAAACCATGCATGTATTTCTTTATTCTATTCACATTTTTCATATTGATTCCGTAAAATAATAAAAATAATAATATACGTCAATTATGTTACACAATTGTATGGTACTCATAGTACATGAGTACATTGTTAAGAAGGTTGATTTACTTCACTATTAATATCACTATGAGTATAAATTGCATTATCTCGCCATTATTAATCACTGTCACAAGAGGCTTGTGGTAACTAAAGTATGATACGTGAACGTCGGAAGATTTACAAATCGTGAAAACATCGCATCAATGGTTAAAACCCCACATAGTCGTCCCTAGTGCTCTACGAGAATCCAAATCCAAATTAAGCTCTGATTTTAAAAATTGTGCTAATCTCAATCCTTTATCATTATCGAAATCAATATTGAAATCACCACCAAGTATGAGTGGAAATATATGATACTCCAGGGCCGGCTCTGGCAGTTTTGCTGCCCCGGACAAAATGAAAAATGCTATCTAAATCAGATTCTGATTCTATACTGTCTTCCTTTTTCTAGTGCTTTGTAAGTAGTTCAGGAAACTTCTAGCGTGTCTTTTATTGTGAGATTTTTTTTCGCGTCGCTTTCTTTTGTATTGAGCACCAGATAGTCTTTGAAGTGAAAACTTCTTTAGCGGCGTTGGCACTTTTTGGTAGGGGAAAATCTTATGGGTTCGCGTCATCGACATGCTCTGGCTGGCGCATGCGCAGTGTGCTGTTCGCCTTGGACACTCTTTGGATGGGTGAAATCTCGTGCGTTCGCGTCACCGACATGCTTATAGCAGTATATCTGTAGCTATACAGCTGACGTATAGTGCTGTGTACATCTTATAAGTCAAATTGAATGGATTTAGTGAAAAGTTCAATCTGTATATACTGTGCATTGCTCGTAGCGATTCCGAGAATGGGCAATACATATTAATGGTTGTCGTTTATTTTTCTATGAGACAGATAAAACAGTTTTTATTCGAAAATGTGATGATTTTTCAAAAGAAGGTTCTGAAATACTCGAAAAAAGATTTGACAGAAAATATGATAATGCACCGATGATTTTAAGTGGAGACATCAATATTAACTTTGCAGATGATAAAAATCTACCACTAATTAGATTTTTAAATGAAACACTTAATTTAAATATGTCTAATGATCGTAGACCTCCATACTACAAAATATAAAACGATGATCGATGTGGTTTTTACGCAATACTTAGATAAATTTGAATCAAACATTTTCCTTTCTTACTTTAGTTACCATAAGCCATTATATCTTTTTTAGAACAAAATGAAATAATTGAAAGTACGAAAAGTCTAAGTATATTGTTGAAATTAATGATGCAAATAATTAAAATGTTAAAAATCAAGTACATTGAAATTTAAGTAAATACAAATACTATCCATAAGTAATATGATTCTTTATTAATTGTTATTTCAATTGAATTGTATTTATATTTTGTCATGATCTTGTACAGCCCGTAATATATTTGAATAATAAAAAAACCATATAAACATGCATTTAGTTGTTACTCGGAGTGTCAATAGAGGTGAAAACCAGATTGATGTTGATAATTTTTATTCAAGCATTAGGAAATTTCAAATTTTAATGCTAAAAGTTCTAAGTTTTCACTTCTATCGGCAGTCTCTATAACTGCCAATTTTTTTACCCACTCACTCAGACATTCTAATTTTTTTAAAAAAATGAACTGAAATTAAGTAGGGAAACTATTTGATCAAAAAATTTGAATTCATCAAAAGTTGACCATTTGAATTAAAAATCGATGTGTTTGACATTTTCTAAAAGGTTTTCTTAAATTTAAAACAAAAAATAAAAAGCCCTTATTTTACTTTCGTTTGAACACTGTATTAATTTATTTTTAATATATCTAGAATTCTTAACTATGGTAGCTTATTCTAAAAAAGTATATTTTTTAATATTAAAATTGTGAATGAATTTACATACTTTTTAATCTAAGAAAAATGTTCTACTTATGCAACTCCCGCAGAAAAAATACTTTCCATTAATCTTAGGGTTCTAGTAACACTAGAAACTAATAACTTTTGTAATCACTAAATTTAACACTAATAAGAGTACTAAAAAAATGGACTACAATACATTATATTTTACATTATATTTCTCAGTCAAATAAAATTCTGTCATTTAGCTTCGTTAAAATATGTCG
Source organism: Trichonephila clavata (assembly GCA_019973975.1). NCBI lineage: Eukaryota > Metazoa > Arthropoda > Arachnida > Araneae > Nephilidae > Trichonephila > Trichonephila clavata. The sequence continues at coordinate 17,750 of BMAO01036266.1, forward strand.
TTTCGAAATATTTTTCATAACATTTAAATATAAACACATATATATAATCTCATTTGGAAGTGTGTGTATTTATACTAAAATATTCTACTAAGTTTATCTCTTTTTACATTAAAAAAAAGAAGAAAATATCCAACTAACTCACCAAACTGACCAAATATAACTTTAAATATTCGGAAAGAATTTTTATAAAATGCCTTTCAATACTCCATTCAACAATAGCACAATTAGGTAAAGTGCATCTCGCGGCACATATATCTCCCAAATTAGATTTAGTTTGATCCTACTGGGTATTTCATACAAAATCTTCATAATTGCCAATAAACTTATCTTGTGAATCGCGCACATTTTGACAGATGGTAACCCCGCCCCAACAATTAATACTTGGTCGTCTATACTGTGTTATGAGCTTTAAATTTTCAATTTCAACTTATTCCTCATTGTGAAACCATGTTTCTGATAACATCAAGAAGAGTGCGTTTTGCACAATATTACCACGGAAATCCCGTGCATGTGCCCAGAAACTTTAGCAATTGAGAGAAAAGAGAATCATATCCCTTCTATTCATTTTATTGGAAATAATTTGATCAATTGTAGCAAGATGAACTTTAGAAAGCCTGGTAAACTCAATCACCTCTGTCCGCAGGCTGTTACTGACTTATGGAGATACCGCTACAAAGGGAATTTTGTAAAGGAGTATATTGGTGGTGTTTTTAAAATAATTTATGAAAATATGCTTCCAACGCACCAAAACAGTTTTTAATACATACCACCAAATTTAGTTGATTTAAGTTTCAAGATCACAGGTTAATGTAAGCGTGAGTAGAGCCATTTCAAATGTGAAGTGATGATACATCAAAAACCGGTGTAACCGAAACAATTTTAGATGCAAGTAATACACACGTGCATGCCATGTGTCGTACTGGTACAGGATATCAGTTTGTGGGATGAAATTGCATGCCTGTTGCTCTTGTCGTCGGTCCATACAAGGTTGTTAAATTCTGGTTGTAGATGAAGCTGTCATTGCTGTCCAATGATAGCCCATTCGTGCTCTATTAGAGAAAGATCTGGTGATCTGGCAGGCCAACGTAACATATTGACACCCTATAGAGCCTGTTGAATTACAACAGGGATGACGAAGCACATTATCCTGTTGAAAACACCCTTGAATGATATTTGTAAATCACAGTGCAACAGTTTGAATCGCCAGACTGTCGTATTAGATTGCAGTCAGGGTGTATGAATTAACCTCGAGAGTTCTCTATCAATCAAAGAAAATTGCTCAAGCCAGACCACAACTGTAGGTGCAGGTCCAGTATATCTAGGTGACAGAAAGATTGTCTGCAGGCGCCGACTTGACCTTCTGGTGATCAATATGCAGCCATCAATGCAGTGGCGTAACGTACACTCCTCAACCCCGCATCGCGGGGATGGGCCAGGATTCTAGGGCCCCAAAGCCTAACTGAAGTATGGATCGGGACCCCTAACCTGACTTTGTAGAGACCACTAATATTCTCTGTTACGCTACTGCACCAAAACAGAAACAGCTTTGATCGAAAGAACAACACATCGCCACTCCGCTCTCCGATGATCTCCAGCATGACATCACTGAAGTAACAGATGTCAATGATTTAGAGCTAATGGTATGAACGTTACAGGGCGTCTGGCAGGGAGCTATTTCCTTAATAAATGATTTAACACAGTTTACTGCGTCACTCTGGTGCCGAAAAAAACTAATTTCAACTGGAGATGCACTACGTTCCCCATCCATGTGCTGAATACTGCAATCTTATCTGCAAGTGGTGACCCGTGCGCGATTGAGCCACAGTTTCTTGAGGTAGTGCCTTCCCTGGTACTACAGTGGATAAATTACAGTGGATAAATTTCTTTCAGATATTTCTGTATTATATCGTGGAAAAAGAAAATATCCACATTTTTTTAGCTCTGTTATACGACCTCGAGTTCAAACTCAGCGAGCTGTCGATAATGGCTTATTCGTCGTCTTAAAGTCACTTTAGATTAACATCAACTCATACGGCAAAACGATAAATAACACTCACGAACTTTACAGTGCGTATTTAAAGTACACTTGATTCACATCCTCCACGTGGCGCAACTAGCACCACATTTATGCACCTAGCCAGAAATTTGAATCAAAGTTATCTTTCAAATGTACAAGGGGTGATCAAATGAAAAGGTACGAAACGACACGGTGGGTACAAATATAGACTTAATTCAAAATATACACCATAGGCCTGAGCACAACGATCCCACTGATGAACAAGCCGCAGGATTCCTTGTTCCCAGAATTCCTGTGGCTGTGACGAGACCCAGTCCTTCACAGTGTCCTTGAGTACGTCGCCCGAGTTGAAGAGCTTCCCTTCAGTGGACCAAACACATGGAAATCGCAGGGCGACATGTCCGGACTGTAGGGCGGATGGTCCAACGTCTGCCATTGGAACTTTTGTCCAGTTCCATTTGTGTAACTCTGGAGACGTGTGGACGCGCGTTATCATGGAGCAGAACCACACCCTCCGTGAGCAGCCCCGGTCTTTTGTTCTTGATGGACCTGCGTAGGCGTCGGAGTGTCTCACAGTACACATCGGAGTTAATGCTTTTTCTGTGCTCGAGTAATTCTGTGCTCGCATCATTTGGACGCCGCTTTTTATAAGAGCCTTTGCTCTCTCCTGCGCATGCGGGCACCCGCGCATGATCCGATCCCAGTCAGAGTCTCCAATGGCATCCCGAGATGTCTCGCTACATTCTCCCTTGGCGGAATATGCAAATATTTAACTGTTTCATTTTTATGTCGTTTCGTACCTTTCCATTTGATCACCCCTTGTATAAACACGCCTACCAAATTTCATCAACAATAGGACAAATCCTTCTTTGTGAAGGGAATTTTGTTTCCTGCAGTGTATTTTACACTGATATATTAAATTAAGAGAATTTTCATATTTTATCGAATTGCATGAACATAACTGAACTGAATGAAAAATCACTGCTTCTAGATAAAAATGCAAGTCTTGTACGGCATTTACTTAAAAGTACACGTGTGTGTAGGCGAAGCCAGCAAAAAAACAGACTTTATATTTCGTTCACCAGCACACCTCGGCGAATTTCTTGGTGTTATTTTGAAGCAATCGGTTCAATTCAAATTGTAACAGTAAAAACGAGTATTATTGTATTTTTTGACGAGATTATAACCTGAAATTTTAAACAGAAAGTTACACAAAAATTAAAGGAAACTTATAAAGACGATATTGAATCTTCTAATTTTGACGATATGAACTGCAGCAAGGAAAGAAAAGAAAACAAAGATGTAATGAAAATCCCCACTAGAAATTTATCACTTTGCAAGAGAAATCCTAATGAAAAAATACTTATGAAAGTATTTTTAGCAATACTGTTATCGAATGCATCAGTGAAAGACCTTTTTCAATTTTAAAACGTGTTAAAAATAATTTAAGAAGTACTATGGGAGAAAAGATAATCGACGAGGACGATATGTAAGCCCTGACACCACACATTACGACTCAGTTATACGTTACGACCCAACATTAGGATTCAGAGAATCGACAGATTTACCAGAATTTGATTTCAATGATAGTTTTGAAAAAAGAGTTCATTAAACAGGAATCGTATTGATGCCAAGACAGTTTGCGAACTCTGCCTGATTTGAACGGTTTAATTTACCAACTAATTTCATGCCTGTTGTCAGTTCGGGTTAAGTTTCAACCCAATGACAGGATAAATACGTTTTGTGTGTGTGTACATCACTTTGACCACAAAATTGTCAAAAACAGTGGTGCATAACAGATATAAATATGTATGAAATAATTATAAAATGTTATTAATTCATGATATTTGGAAGATTAACGAATTTAAAGCTATTGAAATATGAAAAAGTTATTTTTAGAAGAATTAAAACTTGTTTCGGGAGACAAAAGCACAAATCACATCAATCCTTTAACAAAGACATATACCGCCATCTAGTGACGAAAATAAAGGCAATAGAATCTCTATTCCTTCGTGTCCCTCATCTTATGTTTAATTAGCAGTAGACTTAATCGTCCCTCATATTATTCAGTAGATAACTGTAAGAAAACGTCTTCATTGTAGACTCCGATTTTGTTAAAAGTCTTCCATGCAGTATTGGAAGCCATCGAATTCTACAAGAATTGAAATGAGAACAGCAACCGTGAAATTTAAATGTGTTTTTGGCGTTACTCTAAATTAGAATAACATTACAAGTCGGATATATTTTACCTTATCATGGAAGAGCCCTGTTATCAATCACCAACGTTTGATCCTATAAAACGCATGAGTGATTGAGTGAATATTAACGTCACACTGTTCAGCTACATGAGGGCTTTTCGCAACGGACCTCGTAATTTTGAACCATGGTCAAGTGACGTTTTTAAAACGCAGGTTGATAGAGTAATCAAATTTAGCTTGTGTCTTTTAGCGACATCTAATATTTCAAAATTTGCAACCTGAAATAAATTGCAGATTTAGAACTGATTTTGAAAATGAAAAATTAAATTGAGTTCAAAAATAAATTTTCTAAAGTAAGTTTGAGTTTTTTCCCCCACCTAAAACACATATTTGTGTTTTAGCAATTCAAAAAGGAACTTTTAGTCAAACAGGATTTTTCCAAGAACTCAACTTTCCCGGGATTTTAAAAATTCGCAAATAGAAAATTTCATTTTTATGAATAATATTCATAGGGGGAATGGATATCCCCTTTTAAAACTGAGGACATTTTTTCAGATGTAAAATATATCAGCTGTCTCTAATATTTGAGTCTCTAATATTTAAAGAACAAGACATAAAGCGCCATTTATAAGTGGCATCATACGTTTTCAGTAATAAAGAATTATTTCACACCAGTAAATTTATTATTTTATATTTTTAACTTATAAATAAACATTTGAAAGCGAATGTTTCAGGCACTGTTGCTGGGATTTGTGTGTTGTTTTCTGTCCGTGTACTACATGGCAATATATCTGACCGCTAGAGATAGACGGCAATATATCACATTGAAGAGGTATGGCCGTGAATTCAATAACGAGAAAAATAAAAAAAAATATAAAATTGAAGCACTTAGAACAGCAAATCTCCTGACAGTGCTTTTGTCGCGCTTTTCACTGAATTTATCGTACTTTTTACACGAAATTTGCTTGAAAAGAAATCGCTTAAAGAATAAAAACTGTGCATGTGTTTTTTTACAGAAATCGTAAAAACTCGTAAGTGGAAAAATTTGAATCATTAGAATTTTGACACATGGAGAAGAAATATTTAAGTATCGAACTTTTTCTATTTTTTGATGTATGACTGGCATTGATAGAATAACATGAATGTGAATAAATAATGTATGTTACCATGAAATCCGTTATTTCATAGAATAATGAGGTATTTCATGAAATAACTAGATAAGTCAATTAAAATATATGAAATTATTGAATTCTATTGGTTCTATTAACTTGATATTCTATAGAATAACGATTATTTGATCGTTCAAGTATGAAATACGGCACTCAAAATTCTCTGAACCAGTCTAGCTACTTAGTTTTGAACCGCTCAAATAGTAATCGTACACAAGGTCGTATCTAGATATATGGGCTTAATGGACAGCAGCCGAGGGCCCTCGGGCTCTAGGGGCCCCCATTCCTTGTAGAAAATAACAAACAGAAAAAGAGGCTTACAATCAAAATAGTAATAATATAATAAACCAGTAAAAAAATTCAAATAAAAAATAAAACACCCGAAATTCTATATAAAATTTATTTTTATTTTCCAGAGCAAGAGCAATTTACTTTGGTCCTTCCACCCTACCACCGAACACGAGGAAATTAATATAATTAATAGACAGAGGTTCTATCATAGAGCGGCGCCGACGAGCATCCAACATTTATACAAACGTAGTGGCCCTATTTTTGAAGCCATTTATTTTTGACAATAATAATTCCAAGTTACAATAATATACTGATTTGTTGCTGTTGTGAATAGAAATGATTTGGGTTAATGAGTGGCTGCATGGCGCCACGTTTTTGTAACTGTGAAGAGGTTCTGTGACGTCACTATGCTCTGTATATAAAACGGGTGAAGCAATCACGTGTGCTTGCTTGCTCGGCAGTTCTGAATAAAGTTAGTTACTTTAATTTGCTGGCTGATGAATGAATCACTTTCCACCAACGCCCAGCATCTGGTAGATGCAGCCCACAGAACTTAAGAATTAATTGTGTTCCGAACATAATTAGTGACGCCCAACGTGGGGCGAGGCTGTTTGTTGGAGGTGAAACTGAAACCGAATTACGAACTTTGAAATTTTTGAAACATAAAAAGGGAAGTGACTGCGTTGAAAGCTCAAAGAAAAGGGCTGAGAACAGCATTTTCTCTCAGTCTGAAGAAAATTGAAACCGAATTGAGGAAAGAAGACATCGATATGAATCTACTTTCAATTCTGAAAACTCAAATCATGGATAAATTCCAGAGACTCGACTCTTGTCAGAATCAAATTTCTGAACAACTCTTGGAAATGAAAGATGCCGAGCAAGAATATTTGGATGATATGGAAGACGCAGAAAACTACCGTGACCGCTATATCGAAATGTATTCCCGAGTAGATTCGAAAATACAAGAAACTGCTATACCAACCGAAACAGAAAAGAAAAGTTTTAAATTACCGAAAATTGAATTGAAGAAGTTTAGTGGCGAAACTAAGGACTTTTTGGCTTTCTGGAGTCAGTTTCAGAAAATTCATAATGATAAAAGCATCGCGCCGGAGGACAAGATGCAATATTTATTGCAATCCGTAGAACCAAAATCGAAAGCAGAACGATTAGTGTTGAGTTTCCCCGCGACGGCGGAAAATTATCCTAAAGCCATTGATCAATTGAAAGAGATATACGGCCGTGAAGACTTGCTCGTACAAATTTACGTACGTGAACTGTTAAGTTTAGTTATGAAGAACGCTGCTGGAAGAACGAAAACAGATTTGCCCGCCTTGTACGACGAACTCGAAGGAAAATTACGATCGCTGGAGAGCCTTGGACGAACGCAAGAAAAATATGGAGACTTTTTAACACCGTTAGTAGAATCCTGTTTACCCGAGGAAGTCCTTCCTGTGGTCGCCTGGGAAAGAAAACGGAGTAATGAAACAGAAGCCAAAGGATCACGGACTCTAGAACATTTAATGACTTTCCTTCGTCTGGAAGTTCAAGGGGTGCAACTGGCTAAATCCGGTTTCGGCCATACTATCCAAGAGAGAGATCCCCCAACCGAAAGGATGAAAACAACTGAATTAATGACTGCATCAGCACTGGTGAGTTCCGAAAGTGCTTCAGGTAAGAAAGTTAATAACTGTATTTTTTGTGAGAAATATATCATCCGAGTGAAAAATGTTATAATGCTAGAAAAATGTCTTTTATTGCTAAGAAACAATTATTTCTTGGAAAAGGTGCTTGTTTTATTTGTTTAAATAGATCTGGTCATTTAAGTAAAAATTGTGATGTTAAACATACCATTAAGTGTTCTAAATGTAATTATTCCCATTTTGAAATTATGTGTCCAAAATTAGATAAAAATTATGAGCAAAAATGTTCCATAAAAACTGAGAATTCTCTATCAAGTAACTGCAAACAGAAACGAAAGTATTTTCCTTCAAACTCTCTGCGTTTTCATTCGGATCAAAGGTCGGGAAAAGAAAGTGCGAGTTCTAATTGATTCCGCTTGTGAACATAGCTATATCAGTGAAAGTGTTACTAGTATTTTGAAGGCCACTCCACTTAGAGAGGAAACTATAATTCACATTCTCTGTTCGGAGGGGATGAATCGAAACCTGAATATCACGGTGTTTTCTATTGAGGTTAGTGATTTAAAATGCTCTTATGTATGTAATTTTGAAGCGCTATCGGAAAAGAAAATATGTGGATTTATTTCTAAGATTGAGGATAAGCGTATTCTAAATGAGTTAAAGAATAAAGAAATTATTTTATCGGATTTAATTGTAAGGAAACTGAAATTGAACTTTTGATTGGGGCTGATAATATAGGAAAATTATTAACTGGGAACTTAATCGAATTAGATTCTGGCTTAACAGCTATTGAAACTAAACTAGGATGGACGGTAATTGGAAAATTAAGTTCAAACGTTAAAAACGAGATGTTGACGACATCGTCGTTGCATGTAAGGAATGTTAGTGTTAAAGAATTATGGGAGCTAGATGTTTTAGGAATAACTGATCCCTTACTTAATGAAAATACTAGAGAAAATTTTGATTAAACCGATTTTAAGAATAAAATGAAAATTCTTCCCGATGGAAGATATGAAATGACACTCCCATGGAAATGTAACTCTGAGAATTTACCCAGTAACAAAGAACTAACGTGGAAAAGGCATTTACGGATGATAAATAAATTAAGGAACGGTAAATTTTTTGATGATTATAAAAGTGTGTTTAGGGAATGGGAAGATTTAAATATCATTGAACGGTGTGCCGGAGGTAGAATTGAACAATGAATGTCATTATTTACCTCATAGGCCAGTGATTAAATTAGATAGTGCGGCAATGAAAATCCGCCTAGTATTTGACGCCTCCGCCCATGAAAAAGTGAAACCATCTTTGAACGACTGTTTATGTAAAGGTGTAAACCTTATTGAACTAATACCTGACATTTTAGATCGTTTTAGAATATATCCAATTTGAATTGTATCCGATATTGAAAAGGCTTTTGTGATGCTATCTGTTGCACCGAAAGATAGAGATTATCTCAGATTTTATTTCCCATGCAATGAAAAACAATTAGTGTATAGACATTGTCGAGTTGTGTTTGGGGTGTCTTTCAGCCCTTACTTATTGAATGCATCTATTATGCATCTTTTAGAAAACTGTAGTCCTGAATATAAGGAAGTTGCACAAAAGTTAAAATCTTCTTTTTATGTTGATAATTGTGTAGCTGGTGTTTTCTGTGTTGATGAAATAGAGATATTTATTGAGAAGGCTAAATTAATTATGTCGAAAGGATGTTTTAATTTACGTACTTTTGAGAGCAATGTGGCAAGTAGAAGTGTTGATAAACACTCAGGCGAAACTTTTATTTTGGGTATCATTTGGGACTTGGATAATGATGTTTTGAAATGTTGCACGAATTTCGAATCATTAACGTGCGAAACGAAAATAACCAAACGATTAGTTTTGTCTACTGTACAAAAAGTTTTTGATCCCATTGGGATGTTGGCGCCGTCTACATTGCTTCCCAAATTAATACTACAGGAACTATGGAAAATGAAAATTGCATGGGATTAGGAACTACCTCAGAATGTTGTAAATAAATTTATGAAATGGTATAAAGAAATTCAAATTTTAAAAGATGTAACTGTGCCACGTTGTATGAAAATTGATATTTTAACTGAATTGCATGTATTTGTTGATGCAAGCAAGGGGTCATATGCGGGTTGCGTCTTTGCTCGATCAATAGTTGATTCTAGAGTTAGCGTAATTCTCATTAGAGCGAAGTCTAGAGTCGCTCCTCTCAAACTTTTGAGTATACCGCGCGTTTGGAATTAATGGCTTGCTGTATAGGTGCTCGACTTTTAAATTCTATTTTGAAAGCGCTTAATATGCCGGACTTGAAAGTTACACTTTGGTCCGATTCTACAACAGCACTTTGGTGGATTAAGAAATATGGAAATAGGTCAGTTATTGTAGCTAAAAGGGTGAAGGATATTAGGCAACTTACTCAAATTCAATCATGGAAGTATGTCCCAGGAAACATGAATATCGCGGATTTACTATCTCGTGGTTGTTCTCCACGAGAAATGCTCAATTCTAGATGGTGGGAGGGGCCGTCCTGGTTGAAACAAAATTCGGAATTTTGGCCAGATGGTAAAATTGATTGCGAAGTTAACGTGGAGATAAAGAAAACTAGAAATGCAAATGTTGATCTAGCAAACGATGCACCCCCTTGCTTATATGTAATGTGTCTGATTATGATAAAATGATTAGAGTATTTGCTTGGGTTTTAAGATTTGTAAATAATTGTCGCGAAAGGCTATAACAAATGTAAAGAACATGAACTCTCTGCTGCTGAAATTGAAAATTCTGAGAAACAATTGATTCGTTTAACTCAGACATTATTTACCTGATGTTGAATCTTTAAAATTTGTTACCTTTATTGATAATGATATTTTAAGGGTTAAGTCTAAAATAACTGAAAGAAATGACGAAAGTTCTTTTTTGTATCCTATATTGTTACCTGATAAATGTGAATTTACAAAACTTTTTATCAGATCTATATACAAAAAGAACTGTCATGCTGGAATCCAAATAATGCAATCATTAATTAGAGAAAGGTTCTGGATTATCAGATCTAGAAAAACTATTAGGAGTATTTTAAATAAATGTGTTATATGTGTTCGTTTTAAAGTGAAATCATTGTCAAGCGGACCATCACCTTTGCCACCAGACCGAGTGACTGATTGCGCGATATTTGAAGTTGTAAGAATTGATTTAGCTGGACCTTTGTTTTTAAAAACTGGCGAAAAGGTATGGATTGCATTATTTACTTGTGCAGTCTATCGTGCACTCTATCTTGAATTAATAAACGCTCTATCTTCTGATGCCTTTTTGCTAGCCCTTAGGCGCTTCATTGCCAGGTGCGGGAGGCCCAGGATAATTTACTGTGATAACGGAACTAATTTCCGGGGTGCTTTCAACGACCTTGCGAAATTGGATTGGCATAAGATATCGAGAGAAACATCAATTCAAAAAATAGTTTGGAAATTTATACCACCCACCGCCGCATGGTGTGGAGGCTGGTGGGAAAGGTTGGTTCGCCTTATTAAAGAATTATTGAAACGTTCTCTTGTAAAATCAATATTGACCTATGAAGAATTGTCAACAGTAATTTGTGATTGTGAATTTTTAATAAATAGTAGACCTTTAACTTGTATATCTGAAGATCCACAGGAATTGATCCCTCTTACTCCTGCAATGCATTTAATAGAAAATCGCTGTTCCGATACTACCGATATTGACGAATTAAATTCGCGACACTTAAGAAAAAGAATGAAATTCAGAATTAAACTTTTAAGTAATTTAAGGCAACGTTTCAGGAAATAATATCTAGGTGAGCTAATACAAAAATAGAATGATAATCGGGTGCGTGAGCCCCGAGTTGGGGAAATGGTCCTAATTGGGGACGACAGTAAGAAACGTTTGTCTTGGCCTATAGCTAAAATTATACAATTAATCCCTGGTCGAGATGGAGAAATTCGCACAGTTCGGCTTAAAACTCAACATGGAACAGTAACACGCCTGGTACAACGCATCTTCCCTTTGGAAGTACAAGCGATTGCAAATAATGATAAGGAGTTGAAAGAGGAATCAAATTCTGTTAAATGTACTAAACCTGAATATCTTGAATACTAATGATGTAATGTGAAAAAATATACTTCTTCAGGAAGATTGGTTAAAGAACCAAAGAGACTGGATCTATTGAATCATAAATTTTATAGGTTTGAGACTCTCCCCAAGTCTCAAAGGTGGGAGTATGTTGTGAATAGAAATGATTTGTGTTAATGAGTAGCTGCATGGCGCCACTTTTTTGTAACTGTGAAGAGGTTCTGTGACGTCACTATGCTCTGTATATAAAACGGGTGAAGCAATCACGTGTGCTTGCTTGCTCGGCAGTTCTGAATAAAGTTAGTTACTTTAATTTGCAGGCTGATGAATGAATCACTTTCCACCAACGCCCAGCATCTGGTAGATGCAGCCCACAGAACTTAAGAATTAATTGTGTTCCGAACAGTTGCTGTGTTCTGTGCATAGTACCTGAAATTGAAAGATATGTGAAAGATACTTAGGTATCTGTTTATTCAAGTTTCAAATAGAATACCAATACACATTTTAAAATTATTTTAGTAGGAAGATATTGAAGTTAGATTAAGTATTTTCTGTACTTTCAATAATTCAAGGATTAAAAACATCAGGATTTCCCATAAATTTGTATGTTGTCTTAAAAATTTGTGATGAGAAACTTAATGACTTCAAAAGATGGAAAAAATAACAATCAATTTATGCGGATTACGGAGATTTCCCGCGAATATTGTGGATAAAAGTGGTCTTGATTTTCGTAATAAATAATTTTTTTACGTATAGGTTGCAACAGAAAAAAATGAATGACAGTATTTATTTTAATAGAAACCCTTTAAACTGATAAGCGAATAAATAATAATAATCAGTGCTTTAGGCTATAGCGAGTATAGACAACGATTTTTATTATTATTATTTTTAAAATAAACTATAGATACTTTTTTCAATTATCTCAAAAATGTACTACATTTTTTTGTAAAAATTTGTTGAAATTCTTTTAATTTATTAAGCACAGTCGGGGTTGTATTGTAATTTTATGACCTAAACTTTTAAATTCATTTTCAAGAAAGTCAAGTTTCAACTAACGTCGTGGGGATATGGGTCAAAATTGATCCTCCTTCAAGAAAATCAAGCACTGAGTTAACAAAATAAATATGTATGGCAGAAATATAAAAGTGGAGCGGAAAAAACGAAAACTATTGTTGAATAGAGAAAAAAAAATTAAATGTGTCAAAATTTCAACTTTTTTTTTTACAATGGAACAAAATAACAAGATATAACAAACACGGATACATTAACAAGCGTAAGGGAAAGGAACTTAGCCAAAGAAAACAGAGAAACATAACAAGCAAATATTAATGATGAAAATATGCAAGATCTCGATGACCAGCAGCCTTCTGAAAAAGATATTGTTCTGCCAGAGGACATCAGTAATGCCCCGACCGAAAAGCGTTTAGAAAATTTTGGGTTGAGTTTGAGAAATACGTTGCCGGATTCGTGGCATAAATCGATAAGTAATTAATTTCATTGATAATATCCTTTTACATGAAATGAGTTATTTTCAATATAAAAATACAAAAAATATATATTGTGTATCGGTAAGAGAATACAAAGAACAAAAGAGATTATTTTCGAATAATCATTTCATTAAAAAACTTAAATATGGCCAAGTGCTGGAAAGAGCTTAGCTATGTTACTCAACTAGTATTGGTAGTGTTTTTTGTTTTGACCTGCAAAATTTTTTCTAAACAAATTTTTAATACACAACCGACTTTTCTGATTGAAAAACACGTAGCAAGTTGCTTAGAAAATTCTATTGAACATAAAAATTCAATGTTAGTTTGGTTGACACAAAAAGAAAATAAATCAGTTTTAAATAAACAGTTCAGGATCAACAACAACACTAAAATATAGATACAGAATATTACCACAATATCCTCACACGTGTTATTGCGGTAGTAAAGTATTTGGCTATATCAGGTTTAGCATTTAAAGGCGGGTTGGGCATACGTCGATCGCGATCTACAGCTGTACCGCCAAGACATTTTGAGGTGATTGCCTAAAAATTTTTACCAATTAGTAATTATATACGGAAAA
>BMAO01036267.1:0-18579 GCA_019973975.1 Trichonephila clavata
ACTGTACAACTTGTCAATTTTTCAAAAATGTTCCTTAAATTTGGTCATTTTTAACATTACGGAGATAGGGAAAAGGCTGCGTGAAGTGACTCCCTTAAGTTGAAATGCGGCCATTAATCGAGCCAGTTTGTGCCAAGGTTTTTGAGTTTCTGAGTTGTGTACATTTATTTGTTTCAAATTACCATTTGAACGAGTACATGACAAATCATGTTATATACTGTCTACTTTTAAGGATATCAGGTACGGCCTACTTTTACATAGGGACCCAGGGCCTCAAAGAGTCTTAAGACGTCCCTTGTAAGATCTGTTGTAGACTCACTCGAATCCGGCACTCATGCGTAGTGTTTTCACGTTTAGTTCAGGATGGAATAACTCACTAGTCAAAAACATGGACTTCTACACTCCTTTACAAATATAACATGGCTTTATTACACAGTTTTAAATATACTAATATCATACGCTAATTAGAACACTCGGTAATATGGTAACCCAACTAGCCGTATATCTTCTCACTCTCCAGTGTGCTGTGGGCATACCACTACACCTTTATATACCCGTACATTTACAGCGTCCTCTACAGTTGGACTCTAACAGATGTTTTTAAATAAAGAAAATAAATATATTTAATAGTTTGAGCATATTTACCCCACAGCAGTTAGCATATTGTATAACATAACAAGAATTGTGGTTTGAAAATTTGTTTTAATTTTTTTGTTGTAATTATTATTATTATAACTTGGATATAAGATTAGACGCATCTGTATTTCTGAAATCATTTTTCAAATCATATGAAAACAAGTAAAAATAAACTATGAAATACTTAACGATTGCAACTAAATTAAATATTATTAATTTTAATATAAACAATCTGTAAAAATACATACATATACATATACCATATATATATATATATATATACTCGCTAAAGAAAATGCAACTCACAATCAGTTCAATTTCATCAGGATTTTCCATTGTCATAAGGAAAATGAATTTTACACGCAGAAAAATGCATCATACTCTTTTTCGACATCATGTCCAACCAATATTTTAGAAACTTGGTATTAAGAAACTGTTCTTTCTCGAAAATTGGACTTATAGTGTGGAATTTTATTCTGGTACTTTTTGTTTCTTTTTCTTGCGACTGGATTTGGTTTTTGGATGATAAAATCGCTCAAAAAGTGAACTGCAGTGGAGGAAATTTTCTGCTCTGCCACCTTTCATGACCAATATGCAATCTAAAAGAGAGAGAAAGAGCGGGGGTGGAAGGAAGAAAAAAACAACAAGATAAAACATGCTGATCTCATGCCGCAATGCTCACGAATGCAATCAGGCAAATGTGATTCAATCCACTGCACAACGCACTTCACTGGTGAAGAAAAGAAGATAAAAAAAGGAATGAACATACTGTTTTTTGTTTTATTTTGCTTTTTTTTCAATCCAGTGAAAAAAAAGGAAACTTTTCTTTGGATTTCTATTCCAAAAAGGAAGAAAAATAAATAAATAAATAAAATCATTCTCTTCTTTCCTACACTAAAATTGGAAACAGTTGCTCAGAAGCGTGCATACATGCAAATAGAATAAAATTTTCATCGCTGCCTCTTATGATCATCTGATTCAAAACATACTTTACTTATCCTAAATCGAAAGTATTTAAGTGAGGTGTTTGTAAATGAGATAAGTTTTCATGACGGGTTTTAAATTTATTTGAAGAAAAGCAGTAGCTATTGTAACATATTCCTTCTATCTTTCACTAAGTGAATGATGCAAGCATTTAAACATTTAAAACAAGAAAATGGTTATAAATTTAATTCGATAGGATTTCATATTTAATTTTGATAAAAACAGTGAATTCTAAGAATTTTTTTCGAAGGAAATTTGAGTAATTTGTGCTGTTATCACACTTTCTACAAAAATATATAATTTATCTATAGAAATTGGAATATGATTATAAAAATGACACATCTTAATTTGGTTGGATATATATCATGAACATATATCCAGTGTATCTATATTATGAGTGTTACTGTTTTCAACCATTATGGATGGAATTTAAGTATGGTAAGATACTTTTGAAAATATATTGCGAGGAAGTGTTTTGTTACATTTTATATATTTGACTTTTATTAATGATACATAATGTAGAGAAAATACGACTTAAGAAATTATTGGTTTTCATATTCTTCTTTAAAGAATTAATAACTCCATGTACCATGAATGTTGAGGAAAAAGTACTATTGAAATTTATGTTTTGCTTCCATTTTTCTATGTACTAAGTTTTGACTCTTTTTTTACGATGTAGTTGATTATTTAGTTAAAAATTTGGAAAAAAAAAATGAATTTTTAATGAATATATTTCAGTATAGTACATGAAAGAACCATGTTCACTGACACATAAAAGGAAGAATTAATTTTCATGAATCCCGATCCAGAGTTGAAATCTTAATTTGGTTTTGCGTTCTAAATATGAAGAGTATATTGCAACAGAGGACAATTGCTTTCAAAATTATGCTGTTTTACACATTACATTATTTTTAAGTATTGAAAGAGCTTTAATTGGCTCAGCAAAGAATTTGAAACCAGATATAACTGTAGATAATCTGTTTTTCAGAATTTTACGAATTTTTTTAATCCATCAGGCATAGAGTTAACTGTTTTATTCCATTAATAACTTAAAAAGTTCAATAGTATTTAGTAATAGAAATAATTTTAATCATTTATCAATGTATAAGGTAAAAACACATTATTATTATAGTTGTGAACATTACTTTTATAAATAATGCTATAAAACGAATATTTTATCTTTTTCATAATATATTATAAAAAGTTAGAAAAATTATGTTTTTATTACATGGTGGAAATGGGGTCCTTTAATAAATATTATAGTTTGAATCATATTCATTTAGTAAAATTAAAGGTGTAAAACGTAAATGAAACCTTTAAATTATGTAAGAAGCAGCAATGTTACTTCCCCTTTTTTAATGCTAAACTAAGGAAAGAAGGACAAATCTCTGCATGGAAAAATGAAACAAATAAAATACATAGTCTACTGAAATTAGAAACACAACAAAATTTACCAGTATCTCTTTCTGGTGCCATATTAAAGTAGAATAAATAATTTGAAAGTTTCTTGAAAAATATATCAAATTCCTTCTCATTACTGTCTTATTCTAAATATTCTTACATTCAACATCAAAACAGAATAAAAGTTAATATTCAATACATATATGACCAAGACACCGAAGAAAAATTATTTCATTTCCTTTTAAAATATGTCTACTAGATTTATCTATATTTATATTATATGAGTGGTAATATATAGAGTTTTTAATAATGATATGCTTAAGAGAGTCTTACAATATCTGACATTTAGTTATTAATAACTAGGATATCTAGACGAAGCTCAAATGACAGGTTATTTTTTACCCTTGAAATAGATGGTATATATTGGAAAATATAAACACACACACATATCGCATCTCTTCAATATATTTCCTTTAATTATATAAATAATAAAGTAACATTTATTAAATAAATTTATACTTAAAAAATATTAGATTATTATATTTTATAACATAAACAATATATATACAAGGTCTATTGAAAAAGTATGCAACCTTGAATTCTTCCGCACACAGTAGAGATTCTAAAAGGGGCCACTTTGTACTGGGAGGTGACAGCTTAGTGCACATGCTTGGATTTTTTTCTCTTCGTTCTAGTGAGCCAGAAGTTTCCTACAGGTAGTCGAGTGAGATGCTTTTATACGTGTTTGTCAGATTTTTGTTTCTCTAAAAATGACTGAACGATTTGAGCAGAGGTACTGCATCATATTTATCAAAGACGTGGGGATTTTCTAAGTGAACCAATTCGTAAGACTTAAAAAGTGTTTGGAGACAATGCTATGAGATTTACACAAATTAAAGAGGTGTTTAACCGATTTAAAAGTGTATGCACGTTGGTAGAGAGTGACCAGATTTCTTGGAGACCACACACCGGTTGAAATGCAGTTGTTGAATAAGTGAAAACTATAGTAATGAAAGAAGATTATTATTTGACCGTACGAGGAACTGCTGGTTGATTTCAAATCAATACAGGTTCTTCACAAGCAATTTTGTGTGACCTCGAAGAGTGGCTGCGAAATTCGTTCTCAAACTTCTGTCGGTAGAACGAGAAAACTCTGTCTTGCAATGGCACAGATTTATCCTGAACATTACCAATGCTCTAACTGGTTTCATGAGACTTCTGGCTTTTCCCAACAATGTAAATGTCATTGATAGCATAATGCTTTCAGAGTAGAGATGAAATAAGAGAGAACGCGTGGTGGAAGAATTATACACCATTCCTAAAGAAACCTTCTAGAAATGTTTTTGGCAGAGGAAGGAATGCTGGGTTAAGAGAGTGGGTGAAGACACGATGGGCCTACTTTGAATAAGATTAGGATCCTAATCCCGAAACTAAGATATCTTTCCTGGCCAAAGGTCAGATACACTTTAAAAAAAGTAAAACTAATGCTGATTCCAAAAATGTATAACATGTATAGTTTTAAAGCTTAATACCCAAGTAATTGCAGTTTTAAAATATAATCAACAGCTGTTGGTTACAACAAAAGTTTTTGTATCTGGAGAAAAGTATGTCTACAAACATTCCCTCACAGAACCAGTTTTTGTTAAGATTAAAAACATAGTTACAAACATATACATAATTTTAAAACATGTATTTAGAGAACTGCAAAAGAACTTTTACTAAAATGTTTGCATGATCGTACCCAGAACCCAAATGAAAGCTTCAATAACTGTGTTCCAAGTTCAAACTGTGTTCCAAGTGGGGAATCAAGTTCCAAAAAGCACAATTGTGTGCAAAAAAAAATTTGCAAATTGGTGTAATGGACTCAGGGATATGCTTTAATGAAAATGCACAAGCAGGAACAAAATTATTAAGAGCACTAAAAATAAATATTGGGATAAACACTTGTGAAAAATTGGCAGTTAGAATTTGTGAAGCCGAGATGACAGTTTAAAGGCCAGCAAAGAGGCCAAGACTATTGAAAGACAAAATAAAAGGAAGAAGGATTCCTTAGAAGTGTTCATGCAAGATGAATACAAATCTGGAATATTTTAGATATCAAATTTTAGTAAGCTGTATCCTTTTATTTAGTTTTTTTCATATTACTCAAAATGTTTTTTGTAGTTTTTGGGTACATCCGTAGAAAAATCTATCTGTTATATTTAATGAAATTTGGTATGCTTTTTTATAGTAATAATGTATTTAATGCTACTAACTTAATTCCTGAAATGTTAGTATTTTTATTTTTACTGCCAATTTTCTAAAAAAAAATGATCATTTTTATCAAAATTTTAAAAAAAAATCAAGATTTAATTTTAAAAAAAATTTTTTAAGCAATGAAACATAAAACTAAATTAGATCATTTAAATAAAGCTACAATTTTGTAATTAAAACAGCCTGATTTGTTGTTTTATATGTTATAAAAAGAAAACTACATGTACATAATGGACACCATGTATACGAAAGCACTTTTTCAAGTGTACTTCTTCAAATCCTTATGTTTCTAAAAATACTGCACACATTTAAAACTTTTATGTTACAGTATATTAAGAAAAGTATGTAGATTGTGTGACAATTTTTTTGTTTTTGTTTATGGAGTTTTTTTGCTTTTGAAAATAATGTTCCTTCGAAAACCGAAATTTTGCTTTCCATTAAAATAACTTTCCATTAAAAAAACATTTAACACAACAAATAAAAATGAAAATCACACCTGAGTCTATTTTCTGATCTAAAATAGATGCTAACAATCACTATAACCGTTTGATATAGATATGAATGCATGTCTAGTCCTTTAAATGCAAAGCAGGAGCTCAAAGTTCCCCTGTCTAGATTTCAGGCCCACTGTCCGATATCTAGATCGGCATGACATTTCGTGTTCGGTTGCTATTCATAATTTTTCGGTTTGGTTAATATAATTTATTAATTCTACAACTATACACACATATTTCATGTATATGCGTGTGTGTGTTTGCTTAACTAACAACTTCCTCACATCGGTGTTGTGAGAGTAGGTTGTCGCGTTCTAAAGACAGCCGCCGTCAATATTTCACCAAGGCTCCAAATTAAGAGTTCTGCACTTGATAACCCTTGTAAAGCTTCAAAGTGCTACTTTAATAAAAATTATTAAATATTTCAGTAAAAAGAGCTTTTTTTTTTCAAAAGGAGGAAAAACAAACAATCGAAATAAATAATTTAAACTGTATTTTATGCTCTTTTAGGATATGTTACAATATTGTGCCTTACTTAAAATTTGTAGAACTGTTATCTTGTAGATGAACCCAATCTTTGACATATCAAATATGATAAGTGACAAACTAATAATTGTGAGCATATTCACTAGCATGTTTTATTTCATTTTAAGGCGATATGGTACCATCTTCAAAATTTATTTTTATTTTTAATATTTGATATTTGGTTTTAATTGTATTTCATAAAGGTTAATATTTAATAATAATTCCATAAAATAATTTTAATTTGTTTCAAAATGTTTGTAAAATTTAAATTTGTTTAGCTTTTTTAAGCATTTTTTAAATCCTTAAGGCTTTTTTAAATATGTCTCTTTTCTTTCAAAGATTTCTTTCCAAGTACCTTATAATATACTACATAAAACTATGCATGGGTTTTTTCTGCTGCTGCTCTTTAATTTTTTATTAATTTTTTTATAGTTAAACTTCCGAAAATTCTCAAAAAAAAATAATTTTGATTTTGAAATTTTTTAGAAAAAGTACTAAACATATTAGAGCTAATTCCATGCACAGTTTTACAAAACATACATTTCAGAACATTTATAAAAAATTTCAAACCCATACTTCAATTATCAAAAAAGCCTTAGGGTTTTGAATAACAGTATATGTACAAAAATTCAAAACATGGAGAAATATGAGTTTGAAGATTTCATTCCAAGAATAGCATGATATAATATTCATCGAATATTCTGAAACTTTTATGAAATGTTAATTAGCTTATTTAAAGCTACTTACCATGAAAAATTGCCCAAATGTAGAACAAGTAATACAACTGCCATAATGAATAAATAGAAAAAAACGAATGACATCGATATTTCATAAAACTTTATCTTAGTAATTATAAAAAAAGATAAATACACACACTTCAGAGCTAATTCCATGCTCAGAGCTAATGCACAACATGTACAAAAAATGTTTATGCCTTTATTTTTTATTTCCATGATTTTAA
The DNA here is from genome assembly GCA_019973975.1 of Trichonephila clavata. Taxonomy (NCBI): domain Eukaryota; kingdom Metazoa; phylum Arthropoda; class Arachnida; order Araneae; family Nephilidae; genus Trichonephila; species Trichonephila clavata. The sequence continues at coordinate 7,255 of BMAO01036267.1, forward strand.
AAGCCTTCGCATGTTAAATATTGTACACGAATAAAAGCAAAATCAAATAACAATTTATAGGTAAAATACATCAAAATCTAAGTACTGTATATGTGCATTTGTTTAAATAAATATCATAAAATATTTTAATAATAAAAGTGTTGAATCTCGCACACATGGGATACATATATATCACCAAAAACAAATATATAAAAATGGGAGAGTTTTTCTATTCTTGCGAATTAGATTTTTAATTATCTGAGCTATCAAAACGAGATTTAGTATTTGTGCATTGGGAGAATCCGTTTTTTTTTGAAGTTTTAATTTCATTCATAATAATATAAAAAGCACGCACAAGTTTTCAATCTTGGCCAAATCCATTTGATCTTCAGTAAATAACTCACAAACTAGAATTTTTGCCTGAATTGCACTATTCTTTCTTAAAATAATTTATTACTGTATATATAACGTCAATCTCGTTGATGCGCATGAGAAAAATAATTAATTCATTTTTTATCAAGCTCTTTTCTAGAAGATAATCCGAAATGTAGGCGTGGTAGTTGCTGTTTGGCATCACACATTGCTCCATTACTGAGAAATGCAGGTAAAACTTTGAAATTTGGCAGGCATATTTATAAAGATTCGGGGTATCAAATAAGCCAATAAAAATTTTCGACAGTTTAATGATTTTTAGGTTACCATATCGCATTAATATTATTTTTAGTTACTTTTTTAATTATTTGATTCACTTCTTCAGGACTCATGTTTAATTTTTTTTCAACTGGCCTACCCGCATAATCGGGATTTTAATTGAAATCGAATTGTAAGATTGCGTCAGAAACTATCGGGTGGTAGTTTCTGACAATCATAGCTGCTGTTAGAAAAAGTCACGCAACTTTACCATATCGCCTTAATAAAGAACAGCACATTCCATAAATATGTTAACGAAAGCTGGAAAAAGCATTCTTTTGAAATTTACAGTATTTACGTATTATCTAAACAATCGAAAACTTTATTATTAAGTCACCAAGTTGGTAATATCGATCTCCTATGTGCTGTACGTGCTGAATATGCAACCAGGTGCTTCGTTTCATATAATGTCGCCAATAGGCTGTGATAATACGTAACTACCAAATTACTTTTTCTTTAAAAAATAAACACGAAAAGAAAGAGGAAAATTGTTTAATCTTGCTTCTTAAAACAAACTATATCTATTTAATTTCGAAAGAATAGTTAATGAAGAATTCTTTTAATGAAATCAAATAATGCAAAGTAAGAAAAAAAATTAAAATCTTAAGAAATAACTCATTTACCTAACCTTTACTTTTATACTCAGAGTGCATTCCATTCATACTTAAAATAAATCCCGTATCTCATAAAAAGCGACTAAAAGCAATGGGAGAGAAGCTTTGCACCCACGCTTAATTTTATGGAAAGGAACGAAAAATAATTTAGATATGAGCAAGATTTCATTGGTTGAACCTTGTTAAATATTATCGTAGGCGTTTATTTTGAAGCGGAAAAATTACGAAATACGTTGAAAATATTCCTGTGTGCTTCTGCATAAGAATATAGAAAAAAAACGTATTTTAATACTAACTGCGTGGGATCTTATTTAAATAGGAATTTATATCATTAGCATATGTGACTAATTGGAGAATGTATTTTAAAATAATTTATTTGAATGCAAATTTCTGTTACTTGGAAGAGTTAGAAGTTTGAGAATTTGTTTCTTCAAAAAAGGAAGTACAGACGAATGCATCACATTACATTATGTTACATTATTTTTACTAAGACTTCAGAAAAAATGAAAAGTATTATTAGCCAAGGTTCCCGAAGAATCCTAAGAAAACTAAATTAGAAATGAATTTAAATAAACTAGATAAAAAACATAATTTTACTATTAAGCTGACTAGGATTAAAATTTTGAGCAGAAAGATATGAGAAGGAATTTAATATTCTATGGAACCTCTCACTTAAAGCAAATAGAAAAATTTAAGGAATGTATGCCATCAATTTTAAGGGACCAAAACACAAATAAATAAAAATTTCCTTTTAGTAAATTTAACTTGCTTAAAACATGAAAATGTATGGAATATAAAAATTTAAATTAATTCGATATGGTTGCATAGTTAAGATTTATTTCGATTTCTGGAAATAAATAAAAAATAAAAGATGGTAAAAAAAGAGATGGTTTTTAATGTTTTCCAAACTAAGATAAAATCAGAAAATATACTTGGCAGCCTAAATTTTGCAGCAATATTTCTAGAAATTTATAAGAAATTAATCTGAAGAGTTTCTTATAAAATTAATGTTCTGAAAATGAATTGCTAAATAATTAAGATATTTTACTTAAAAGGAAATTTAAGAAACTCTTGTATTACTATAATACTTAAGAAACATTTTAGTATATATAACTATTGATTTTTTTTACATTAATTCCTTTACTAATAAGAGTAGCATTTTCCTTCATTTTTAAAATTAGTAACTGTCATATTTAATTATAATTTTTTATCTATTTTTACAAAATGTCAAGATTGAATCTAAGTCAAAGGCAATAACGTAAACGAGGATGTTTGAGGAAAAAAAGAGCTGTCGGAGCATTTGACTCTAAAACAGTCCCGGTCTGTATTCTCATTTTTATTACTTATTTGAGTCCATTTTGACGTGTAATAATATATTATTGTGTGTTTCTGACATGTCTTGTGTTATCGTTGAGCGTAATTTCGTACAATATTGAAGTATATATGAACAAATCATAACAAATGCCTGAAGGAACTGCGCATTTATTCAAATTGAACTGACACATTGTGATGTATTTTCCTTATGTTTTACTTTAAATTTATTTTACTCCTAAGCAAACCAAAACAAATAGTTACATACTAATACTTACGCTTCGCAAATTTATGTTTCTGTAAGGGTTTAAGCTAAATAAAAAAGTCAAACGTAATTTTATAAATAATTTTAAAAATAGGTAAATTAATTTAATCAAACTATTGTTCCATTTAATGACCCATTTCTTAAAAGACATTCATTGAAAGTAGGTTTTGTTATATTTAATCGTGTTTATTTTAAATGTAACCTGACATGTTTCGTAGAAAAGAGCATTTAGAGGGGGAAAAAAACCAAATTATTTAAAATCAATATTACCAAAAATGCTTTCATTGCATAAATATTCATTGCAAAATTATCTCATAAGCTATTAATGGTGTATTAATATAATATAGAAGTTAAAACGTCATTACAATTTTGCGTACCCAAAGTCAATTTCGAAATATTTAAAAATTAATTTTTTGCACTGAGAGAAAATTATGTTGCTATTAGATAGCAATTAAAATAATTCTTCAGTTTGGCCCTGTTCACTTAATTATACGTAATATAAACATTAAAAAATAATTTATTCTAAGCAAGTATCCTCCTGAAGTAGCTACAACCATTTCAACGTTTAATCACTTTAATCATCACATTGAAGCTCGAACCATAAATCACTAGAGGGTCAAGCCATCCAATCTACTTAATGTAATTCACATCTTGCCTCGTATGCATCCATCATTTCATCTTGTTAAAAACAGCGAGTAGTGATTGATGTGAATGCACTTTTTGGTTTATTGTGCATATTTATAATGGAAGAAAGTAGATTTTAATAACAAATTCTTTTTGATAGAATTTTCTGGGCGAAATACAGATTCTAAAAATCAGGAGAATAAAGTTTGCATAAATTATAGAACACTTAGGTTAAAATTAATACAGTATTTTACATCGTAAAAATAATAATTAGTGTATTTTTTCTGGGATAATTGAGAAATCTGGAATGAGACATGTTTGAAAAATTGTAACAATTAATTTTTTGCTTAATTATTATAAATTGCAGTTGATTTTTTTTCTAATAATATGAAGTAAGAGGATTCTGAATTTCTTAGAAGAAAAAATATTACATGATATTCCAGATAACATTATCGCATGCTATAATATTTTTATATAAATTGAAATTCGAAATATATTTATCTTACAATGGCTAATGCTAAATTGACATATTTAATGTAAATGAATTTTTCTAGTGTAACATCTCAATTTAAAATCCAATTCTACACACACACACACACACACACACACACACACAACACACACACACACACACACACACACACTCAAACGTTTTCATTATTTAACGTATTCAGAAATTTAAAAATATTTCTATTTCACCTATTAACACTACTTTCTACTTAAGATAATTATTAATAAATTATGTTATAAAATGAAAGATATATATAGGCAATGTACCAAAAAACGAAGCTTTAGTACTATAGTCATCGTAATTTTCCCTATGAATATTTTTGTACAATACAAAATCAACTTGATCTTAACGATTTAATTGTTTGGGTTTATAACTACCTGTCTGACGGACAATTAAAAAAGTTTCAACTTTGATGCTACTTCTCTCCCACCCTCCCAAATTTGGAAGTAAATATATTGAGTACTGTTATCTATCTTCTTTCCCTTTTGAAAGCATTAAGTTCTTGTTCTGCTTTTAATGTGATGTGATGATTACCTATACATCCTTTTGTGATTGTATAATTTTGTGTATATCCTTATTCTACGCAAATCAGGATGTAGGATTAACAAAGTATACCCAAACCATTGTAAGTTCTTGACTTCCACAAGCTCTCCAAATTTCAAATAGACTCAATATTGGATGTTTAATTGGTTTCCAACTGATAGATTGCATAAAATAATTGCACCAGGTAGAATGATACACTATTACAATTTTCAGGATGTTTTAAGAAGGCTTAAAAAAATGTTTCACTTTTACCATCTTCTTTCTTCTCAAAGGAAAACTAAATTTTTGCTCCTAAATTTCTGACCTCAATAAGTTTTTTCGATATCAATACATTCATTCCAAAAAGGCAATAGAGGCCAGGAAAATAAAATATATCAATGCCAAATTATTAGCTTTAGAAAACTAATACAGAACCAAAATAATAAACCTTCTACTGGGTGATAAAGACGATAAAATCAATATTAAATATTACTGTCTTGTCTAGCTTTGAATACCGCTACATGCCTCGGTATTGAAAGAAAGTCGCTTCAAATGTCTTACTGAGGTACAGTAATCTCCTTGATTCGGTATAGTGGATGTTGTGGGCCTCGAGAGTCAATCTCTAATCAATGACTAGACTTGTTCTGTGGATAATACTGAAAGTTCAAGGCAAAATGGAAGTGCAATACGTTAAATTTGAGTATGTAAAGAGTAGTTGAATATTTTAATATTATAATAGGGTTTCAGGCAAGTTCAGGTAAGCATGAACACAAAAAACTCCAAATTCTCCAACAAAAGACGGCTTTGGTTGATGACTATACTGCAAATGCTCTCTAACAGTTTAACGGGCTGGCCACGAGCTTGAGACCATATGTAGCACACACAGACACACACACCACATGTATATATATATATAGCAAATAAGCGCGCGCAAAAGCTTTCTTTTTAAATCAGCGTCAAGAAACTCGCATGCTATTTTAAAAAGATGCTTGAAGAAATCTGAAGCCACAGTAAATGATAAATGGCAACTAGCTTGATCATGATGATTGGTTAGTGCCCAAATGCTGAGTAATTACAAGAGTTTCACTTTTTTGATTGGTATGGGTACATATTACTTAAATAATTTTTTTTTAAATTGATGTTTCAAAGGGGAAATTTAATGTAATTAGAATGATTTCCTGAAAATTCATAGCATCTGCTTTACTCGATGCCAAAATTTTCTGTCATAGAATGTGTAATATGCACTCAGAGTTGTTTAAAGAGGTTATTGAAAGTCTAGTATACATCTACAAGTATGTTCATAAAAATAATTTAGAGAGATCCGAGATATCTTACTTTTTTAAATCTTCTACGAAAGGAAATGGCAAAGTGAATCATTCGATTTTAAGATTAATATCTTTCTAAGAGTAACCATTTCAAGTGTAGAGAATCATTTCTAGAATTATTGTAGAATCTCTAGAAATAGTTTTAGTCTAAAACTTGGGTGGATTTTTTAAAAAGTATTCATATATGATATTTTTTTATTTGGGAATTAAGTAATATAACCGTCTTTAATGTTCAGATATTTCCTGATTTCTAATTAAAATGGAAGTACCTATGAAAACATGATGTCATTTTTGTTTGCATACCACTAAAAATTTATGCTGTGTTTGTGTAATTGATTAAGTGTTTTGAATCCTATTGTTTCTTGTGCTAAATGTATTTTTATTCGGTGATATATTTTTCCACCTTTATTTTAACCAATTTATTAAGACTAGTTTACTATAATTTAAAAGAGTTTGGAAGTTTTGCGTTTTTAAGAAAATTGGAAGTATTATTTGATGTCGTTTGTATTTTTGTGAAATTATATTTTACATAACTTGTTATTCTCTTATAAAATATATTGAATAATTTTTTTAAAAGATTAGAGTATATAATGAAAACAATTTATTCTTATGAAACATTTTGCTAAGGGAACAATTGACTAATCAATAATTAATAATATCAGATAAAATCTTTCTTAAAATCAAAATTCTTTTTCCTTCCTTTTCTTTCTTTTTTTATTTATATATTGTAGTAATGGAAATATTATAAGCAATTTTACTTTAAAAAATAAAATACTAATCAAAGTTAAGTATCTGAATATATTTAAACCAAAATGCGTTTTCATATGTGTTACTATTTTGCTTTTTACGATCTATAAATTCAAAGTTTTAAAATGGCTACTTGGATTAAAATTCATCAAGGTTTATTTTTTATTTTTTTATTATTAAAAAAATTATTTTATTATTTCCGTATGGAATGTAAAGATTCCTTCGTATCAGTTTTGTGAAGTTTTAATTCTTGTCGCATCAAGCCAAAGTAATTATTACACAATATTCATTGAAGAATTCGCTGTTAATACACGAGAAAAAAGTAATAAATATTATTTTCCATTCTATTCAGTAATCTTACTTAAATTAAACAATCAGTTCTACGTATTTCTTGCTTTATGTATTGATCATGCTTCTCAAAAAAATAAATTTGATCTGGGGATAAATATATTTCCTCCAGTACATTGCTTAGTTCACGAATGATAAGATTCATAAGTATATAATAAAAATTTAATATTTGTTTTTAAGATTAATAGTGAAAGTTTTTACCCATGACGAAATCGATTGCAAATGATAGGATATATTCAAATAAATAATAAAATAACAAATATAGCCTTAAGACATTTTAAAAAGTTTAAAAATTTTAATGCTTCTTAAGTGTTTTCGATACATTTGCATTACAAAAATTAGTTTTATCGTTTCTTTTTCGTAATATAAGCCATAATTACATTGATGATTCAATGTTTCTAAAAAATGCAGCTGTTTCTTTTAAAAATATAATTTGCGTTAAAAACACGTCGTTGTGTGAAAGTGGTTTTTTTATAATTCCAAGTAGAAAATTTAATTTATTTCTTAGTTGTCAACCAAAGATATTTGTTATTCTATTTAATAAGATACTAAAAGAACAGCAATATTCTTATAAACATTTTTGCTTGGATTATCGAAAAAAATCATGTTTTAAAAATCTTTCTGTTATGATACAGCTCTAGTTGTATATATATATACAACTAGCTGTTTCATATATATATATATATATATATATATATATATATATATATATATATATATATATATATATATATAGCTAATCAGTGGCACACACAGACATTTTTCAAGCATGTGGGTTGAGGGTCAAAAACCATCAATGTCGTATTATGCTCCAATACTGCACTTTACATATCTATTTAGTTTTGTATATTTGGGGAACAAAAATAGCATAAAATTAATTAATTAATATTGAATACTAATTTTTGAAAAAATAATCAGCATTAATTAATAAAATTACTTATAATTATCAACTACTTAATTAAATTTTACGTACTATATATATAGGATTATAATCAATCGGAAAAATAATCAAGAACTATGGGGGTGTATGAACCCGACCACCATTGTGCTCACCACTGATAGCTATGTGTCTTAATCACAAATCACGTTAAGGTATGTGACTACCCTAAAATCGTGTGTTTGGTGAATTTTTCGAAATTTTTTTTATGTTTTTATATTATAGCCCATATATTTAAGATTCCAAAAATACTTTATTTTAGTTCCTACGATATTTAGAAGCAAAGTTATAGCTTAATTAGTAAACCGGAAATGGAATTTTCAAAACCGGAAATGGGTATTTAAAGAGACATAAAATGTAAACAAATAGTTTGAACTCCTTTTTCGTGACTTTTAAGCAAGATAAACATTCATTACTTATTGTAAATACAGATCAAGGTATCCATTACTTATTTAATAATATTTTTTTTCCATCTGGCAACTGTTTTTTTTAATTCAAGCTTGTTTTATTGAATGGCAATACTATTATCGTCTATACTTTGTTTACATTGTTCATTCGAAAGCGTTCTTCTTTATTACTAATTATTTTTGATATTTTTACAATTTATTCATTTATTTTATTTAATTTTAACGTTTTATTTCATTGTGAATAATTTCAAAATGCCGAAAACTAGATCAAAAGTGACTAGAAAGAGAAGGTTTTATGGAAACAGATTTACCAAGTCAGCACCAAACAGTAACAAGGCGTCGTCTGCAAGTGAAGCAAAATTGAGCACTAATGACAGTTTTGATGTGCCTGAACCTATATTTCATGGTTCTACAGGTAATCGAATTATTGATTTCCAAGCTTTATTGGGAATTATTTCAATCCTGTGTTGTCCGGAATGCTATGCAACTGGATTGAAACTAACAGAAGATTCCAGGGAAGGACTTTGCTCTAACTTGTGTGTGTCTTGCAGTTGTGGATTCATGACTGGCTTTACTTCTACCCGTAAAGAAAATAAAAAATTCACTCTCAATACTTTATTGGTATTTGGATTGAGATTGATTGGCAGGGGATTCACAGCTCATAAGAAGTTGCTATGTACTTTAAATTTGCCCTGCATTTCTAAAAACACCTTCAGAGCTCATGAACTCAAACTGCTGGAAGCAGTACAGTTTTGTTCTGAAGAAAATATGAAAGCTGCATCAACAGAAGTGCGAAATTTTAAAAAAAGTACAGATTGTGGTGTTTCAGTAGATGGCACATGGCAGCGGAGAGGCCATATGTCGCTTAATGGTTGCGTCTCAGCTATTTCCATTGATGCTGGGAAAATTTTAGATTTGGAAGTAATGACTCAGTATTGCAAAATGTGTGAAATGAAAGTGAAATCTGCGCATGAATGCTCAAACTATAAAGGATCCTCAGGAAATATGGAAGCTGTTGGAGCTTTCAGAATTTTTGAAAGATCATTGATAAAACGAGACTTGCAGTACACCGAGTACTATGGTGATGGGGATTCCAAGGGCTTTTTACAAGTAAAGAATATATATGGGGAAAACAGTGTCTCAAAACTCGAATGTATAGGTCATATACAAAAAAGAGTAGGCTCACGTCTAAGGAAACTAAAAAAGAACACCAAAGGACTTGGTGGAAAGGGCAAACTAACTGATAAATTTATCGATAAACTGCAGAACTATTACGGGATTGCCATCCGTAGCAATGTTGGATGTCTCGAAAAAATGCAATCTGCTGTAATAGCTGTTTTCTTTCACTGCTGCTCTAGCAATCAAAATCCCATGCATGGGCAATGTCCTACAGGGAAAGACAGCTGGTGCAAGTATAAACGAGCATTATGCGATGAAAAAGTACACATAGACAAAACAACAGGCCTTTCAAATTCAGTTATTAAAGTGATAAAGCCCACTTACTTAGCACTCTGTGATAAAGATTTGTTAAAAAAATGCCTCCATGGCATGACCCAAAATAATAATGAAAGTTTTAATAATGTATTATGGTCTATTTTACCAAAAGAAATTTTTGTTCACAAGAAAACTTTGTTTTTGGGTTCACACATTGCTGTCCTATTATATAATTCAGGTTATTTAGGACTGTTGCATGTATTTAATTATTTAGGTATGGTAATTGATCCAATGATACTTAAAAACTACATGGGAATGACACAGAACGTATTCAAAAATCAAAACGCCAGTCATTACCCCTCAACAAAACTCTCCAGAAAACAGCAAAAAGCCAAAAAAAGTCAAAATTAGCTAAAAATGAAGCTAAAGAAGGCTTAACCTATAAATATGGAGAGTTTTGAAAATGTTTTGTAAGTAGAAAAGTATTTATTTTGTGTTAAAAAAATTTTAATGTGTTTTACGAGAAACTTTTTCAATATTTTTCTTCACGATAAAGTTCACTATACAAAATATTTTTAAGATAGTAAATTGAAATTTTCAGAACATGTTTTGTGTAGTTCTATCTGTGTTATGAATCAAAATCTAATGTCTGTATATATATATATAAATATTTAATTGCTTTTTTATGAAAAAAAGCATTAATTTTTTTAAAAATGAGTTTTTGCATACAATTTGGCGTATTTAAAAAACTTTTTCAAGTATTACAAATCTTTTGATACCTAACACAGATAAAGATGTTATTTATGTGCTGTATAAATATTATATGAATACACTTATTAGAATTTTGTGTAAAAGATTTGTCGTAACTGCAATTTTTCACCAAAATTTCGCTAAAAACGACAATTGTTATAGTGTATAAAATTCTCAGGAAAACAGCAAAAGGTTAAAAAAAATTCCAAATAAGTTTTACATGAAATTTAAAAGAGCTTGAGCTATAAATATGGTGAGTTTAAAAAATGTACAATCAGTAGAAAATTTTTCACATAGCATTAAAATCTTTAAATGCATTTTCTGAGAAACTATGTTTTTCAATTTTTTTCTTCACGGTACGGTTGACTACAAGATTTCTTTTTAAGATATTGACTTGAAATTTTCAGAGAATCTTTAATTTAGTTTTATCTGTAGTCTAGTCTATAATCTAATACCTGTGTATATATTTATTTATTTTATTGCACTTTTTGTGAGAAAATAACATTAGTTTTTTGTAAAAAAATGAGTTTTTGCATAAAAATTGACATATTTTGAAAACTTTACAGAAGTATTATAAATTTCATAGTTATAATCACAGAAAATGATGTTATTTATGTACTGTATAAATATTATTAGAATATATGTATCAGAATTTTCAACACAATCCTTACCGTAATTGCAATTTTTCACTAAAATTTCACTCAAAATTCCCTATATTTCCAAAAATATTTATAACTTTGTAAAAACTGTGTTTGAATTCTTACTTTTATGTCCCATTACAAATAAAAATATGTTTACATAAGTGAAATTTTACATATTTCAAAAAAAGTGCTCCGAAGGTAGTCACATACCTTAATCAAG
>BMAO01036267.1:37832-57535 GCA_019973975.1 Trichonephila clavata
AGTAATAATGGCAGCTGTTGTCAGTAAAAAATATGTAATGAGTTAAACCTTTTTTTATTTTTTGATAAATTCGAAATCTTAACTTTTTACAGTTTAAAAAAAATGTTTTGGTACTTTAAAAATTAGGGCTATGGACTTAATTTTGCTTTCCGATATTCGAGATTATATATATATAATTTTTTTACTCTAGATTTCAAACATTTATATTACATTGTGTCAACATAATAGCCCCCAAACTCTACTCTGTCAGATTCCTCGTTGTGAGTACATAAAAAATTATCAAAAAACTATACTTGTGCGATCCTTAACTTACAAGAAAAATACAGTAAAAGATGATACATGGTAAAGTACGAATGATGATGCATAATGGTAGCATTATGTCGTATTTTTGTATTCCTGCGAGTGATTGGCTAGATATGACATACCAAAGTAACTGGATTAGAATTGACGATAGGGTATTATGACCAACGCGATCACCAGATCTCCTATCATTAGAGTTTTCACCTATGTGACATTCTCAAAGAATTGCTGCATCGCATACACTTATCCATTCCACAGTGAGCTCAAGTCTGCCTGAATATGCACGATTGTCATTTATTTTTTCTTTAAGCTATTGAGTGTACACGCAAAGTTCTTTAGTCATTGTTTATGTACTTCCAAGGAAGAATCCGGTTGTGTAGAGTTTGAGCACTACTTTTGGGATATGTATGTATTGGTGGTTCCTATATAAGCCAGTAACAGCCTCCGGACTGAAGTGATCAGTTTGGTCTAGTGGTATGTTACGTGATTTTGGAACCGAAGGTACAGAGTTCTATCCTTCTCTTTTTCTCTCTCTCTATATATATATACATACATATGCTATATATATTTTTGAGACATTAAAATAAAGTACATATGTTATAAACAGAAAAAAAACCCTTTGAAATGGAATAGACTTAATAAGCATTTTAATATTGAATTTTTAGGGGAAGGAATATAACGTTTATCTCTGATACCTTTTGAGTAACCGTGGTAGCCGAAAGGTCATGGTCATGATTTCAAGGTCAGTAAGTAATAAATTCGAGTCTGGTAATATTGAATATTCCTGTGTAGAAGGGCTGATGCACTTTAAATCTGTCGGGCTTCACAGAACGTTGGTGTACTGTGGAATTTCTGAGTTTTGAACCCAGCTCAGGGGTCATCCTCGTTACTCGACTGTGTCATAAAATTGTGAAGTATGTCATCAATAACCCTCAGTTATTTTAAAGTATGACGTTAATAAAAAAATATCAAATCTCAATGAAAAACATATTTAATGAATATTCTCATGAAAAATTGGAATCATGCAATAACGAATTCAGTTTTTTTAAATGAATTTGTATGCATCTCCAAAGAATACAAATTAAAAGCTCAGCAAACTTTCTTATTTTTAAATTTTTAACAAATGCGTAAAACTTCATTCCTAATTTTAAATTTTTAATAATTGAATAAAATATATGTCTGTGTATTTCCAACCATATATATGAAACATACTTCACGAGAACATACACTTTTTCATTCAGAAGAAACACTCATGTCCATAACTTTTCAATTTTATTCGATTCCAAAATATACTTATAACACAAATACTTTTTTTCTTTCTACGCACTTGAACTTCCTTTGATTACAACTCATTGATTCATACAGAGGCATTTTATATCTCTACCATTAAATGTGAAAAATTCATCTTCTCCTCAAAATATTCAATTCACATATTCTGTTCCTGAAACCCAACCATGCGTAGCAGTGCTTGAAAAGTCATATGTCCAAGAATAAAATGTGACCAGGTTGGCAAACGCATTTGTATTCACGCGCCATACCCTCTGTAGTTGCGGTCGAGTACCTCGTTTGGAAGCTGTAACTATTTTTCTCGTGCTCCGATGGTTCTTTGCGGATGGATATGATGTGTGATTAGGCTCTGGAGGCGTGGCATCGGTGACTAGTGGATAAATGGTACGTTAATAAAATAGAAGTTCTGCGTTTACATTGCCAAGTCCCAAGACGAAAGTTTTAGCAGGTTGCATTGTGGGCTCCCCTAGAGATCACTTCACTTTCCAGAGTGAAGTACTCAGATATTCAGTATTTCTCAGTCCGGGAAATAATTTATCAATTGAAAAATTTACGTGACATTTTGACATTTGATTTTGATGCCTGAAGAATTTTTTAAAAAAATATGGTTGATTTTATTTCTTAGGTTATTTAAGATGCAATTTTACTCATACATATTTATTTATTTATGAGCAAATTCTTTAATATTTAACTGTAAAGAACAACAAGTAAGATGCTTTGGTTATTTAATGTCTTACCTTTTATAAGTAAAAATGCATCGCACACGAATATTTGCTTTATTTATTTTTATGCATGGCTTATTTATTATGAACTACGCTTACGAAAATTTTTTGGACAGTTCTTCAAAAGCAGATTTATTTTCAAAAGGAAAATGTTTTTAAATGATCTTAAAAATATTTGAAAAGGAAAATCAAAAATCCTTCAATAATACATCATTTAGTAATAAAATCAATAATACATCTGGATGTTGAAAATATTAGCGATAAATCAGTGTAAAGAATATAAAATCATTTCAATAATATGATGGAATATTTACTTGATTATTTTTAAATGGAATGCATAAAGTGTAAAAGAACGTTAAAAAATGCCAATGGAAGAAGTATATGTTTATACTTATTTTTAGGATCAAGTTAGAGGAAAAGTCTAAAGGTATAAAATAATGCATGTGTAATTGGTGCTCAGCAACTGTGAACTGTTAACCAACTTTCTTTATAATTGATACACAGGCCAAATCTTTTAAAGGCTTTACTTTGCAGTAAATTAAAAGGAATAAATTAATCTACTACAGAGCAAATATAAACTGCCCAATTATTTAAAATAAAAATAATAATAGCTTGAGGGTTCTGACGTGCATTTCTCTCTTTGAGAGAAATGCCCGTGAGAACCCATAGTTGAGTTATGACACTGTTTGATACAGAAACGTCCCCATGTGAAAAAACTATAATATATGTAAACACAGATAATACTACATAATCAGAAATGTAATGTATAAGAGAATGATCAAAGGATGAAACGAGGTAGATTTAGATGATATGCAACTAATACAAGTGGATGTTAGGAAAGTTACACGGGGTGGTTAAGATTATGCGGAGGAAAAGAGTAAAATTGCGAGAAAATGGTCCAGCTAAAGGATTCCTCTCAGTTAAGTCACTCGCTTTTAGAAAAGCACATTCAAGTCAGGCTGGGAAGATATTTCAGATAAAAATCATAATATAAGTTATTACTATTACACTCATTTTGTCAAAATCGCTTAAGGGCACTGTTCCACGCGTATAATTATTTTTGATATTTTATTGAATAAATATACTATTGATCATAATGCCATTTTTTATGTTTATTTGGATCCAACAGAGAGTTATGTAAATTTTTCATCATAATTATTTTTCACACTAAAAGGTGACATACTTCTACTGGTATTAAAATAAACATTATATTCCTATTTTTCCACTGAAATTATAATATCAATCAGTAGCGTCTCTCTTGAAAAATGGTTCAAATATATAACTTAATTAGATCTTTAAAATATTTCCAATAATAAATTTAAAGGTAATTGAATTTTCGTTTTTAAGTCTCTTACTATGGATAGGAACTGGAAATGTTTTACCTATTATTTATTTTTACATCTTCAGAAAACTAGAATATAGAATTTTTTTAATCTTTCAGAAAACATTAAGCTTATATTCTTTTTAAATTTTTTTTCCTACACTTATTTTGTAAAAATTTGAATTTCAATATGTTCGGTAAAAAAAGAACTCCTTTTTATAGATAATTTGTATTGAAATAATGTTTCATTGTTTATTGTTTTAAGGTCATATAGATCATTTTTATATAAGTAATATTTTTTTGTAAATCTAAAATATGAAAATGTCTTAATAATCAAGTACTTTTAACTATTTTTCAGAAAATAAACTTTTAATATGCATTTAAATCGTGCTTACTTAAAAGAGAGTTTTAATATTCTGCCATGTACAATGATTATTTAAAAGGTTCAAATAATTTTAAGAAATTGTGATCCTCCTGAATTTCTTAGGCAACTTGCCCTTGAAGTTATTAGTAACATTCCGGATGATGGGTTTCTTAATTATACTGATGGCAGCAGAAATGAACACTTCATTCTGTTGGTGTTTTTAATATAATGTCCCAAAGGTATTCCAGTCACACTAAACTGAGAAACTCTGATGGTTGCTCTGCCTTTTGCAGTGAAATCTTTGCTATTGATACTGGCCTTAAAGAGACACTCTCAATTCCTGGTTAGAACAGCTTCTGGATTTTATCTGTTGATCGCAGTGTCATCCATAATCTTTCTAACTGGCATAAGGTGTGTGATAACACAGGAGTGACTATATATATATTTTGGAGAAACTAAAACATCTTTCATCTTCTCGCATGATGCATCTAAAATAAATTTCATAGCACGTTAACATCGAGGGCAATGAGATTGCTGATACCCTAGCAAAAGATGGTGCAAATCAACCCACTAGAAACTCGGCCCCGCGCACTTATTTAGAACTGCACTTTACCTACATTAACAACAAGCAATCATTTATTCCTCCTGATTATTTCTGATATGAGGCTAAATGCCCTGTGGTTGTTCTCTTTCTCTTCAATACAGCAGGCAGGAACAAACTCTTCTAACTCGTTTCCGGAGTGACCAACTTCAAATTTTGACTTTTAATGATGGCATCAAAGTTCTTCCGACTTGTGTTAGGTGTTCTGCCTGCAAGAACACATCTCATGAACACATTTTTGATCCTCTAATGGTGGTAAAATTTTTAAGTGTAAGTGCAATTATGGATTTGGTCGAGGTTGGCTAAACATGGATATGAGCAACAACTACAACAAAAATTGTTATACAGTATAATCTGTAAATCATATTATTAAATTTAAAAATCAATTCAGAAATTTGGGCATATTAGAACCTTTTCTTAAAATGTATAGTAAATTATAATTTAAATTTAGTAAAACAAATTACAATCTTTGTTAGAAACATTTGTACTTCATCCATTTTTTAGATAATTTAAGAATGTGATAAGAATTAGCGCAAGCCTTTTCTCACCAATAACTTTTTTTGAAACAAGTTGTTTCGCAATCTCTGTTTGATCTGATAATATGTGCATACTTTATATTTTTCCTAATAATTAATTATTTCGAAACTAAAGGAACTTACATGTGAAAAACTTTTTCATGTTTTTCTATTCCACTGTCATTTGATAGAGTCTCATATACGAGATATACATACTTTATACTTTTTATTTCAGATCAATGTCTAAAACCTTTCAAACTTGTTTAAATTACCTCATACAATGCGAGGCCGCATTTCACTTAAATTCTTTGTAAAACCTTATTTTTAGAATCGTAGAAAGGATTTAAGAAAACTCATTACAGTACTTTGAAATCAATTTATCGAAAATTTAGTAACGTCATTTACTTTGTAAAACCCATTATGTTCTCAAAGAACAAACGGAGAAGCAGGAAAATTAATAAAAGAATATTCGTTCTTAAATCCAATAGATTCTTTGCCAAGTGAATAGTAATCCAAAATGAGAACTGAATTATAACATTTACGCTTCCAATTTCGGAAAAATTAGTCCATTTCCTTTTCAGAATGGTAGGATTGCGCTTGCCACGAAGAAAAACCGAATTTCCGGAAATAATTCCATTTCCTCGTTCATCATCGTCGGCATCACATTTTCTGTTACGATCAAGGAAAAGAAAAAAAAATGAAGAAAATGTATAAGATAGATAAATAATAAATTTTTTAAATTGAGTGCAGTCCAAGTGGAAAATGCAAATTGTACAGTGTATGGCGAACTAGAGTAACTATGTTAAATAAAATAGAATGAAGTAATTTTTTCCCCTTTTTTTCCTTAAAAAAAGAATCAATCAATTTTACATTTCACAAAATCTCGTCCCAGATTACACTGGGAACTTTTTCCGTCCCTCTGTTATGCTTTTTTTCATGCGAAGGCAAAGTCATTTATTTAAAGCATCTTTGCCTCCAAATAGAATGTGAAACACTGGTAGCAAAAGCGATTCCTTCTTCTAAAAATGTTGGCTTAAATTATTTAAAAGGCAAATATGTATTTCTACTTTGTCTTCCTTGAATATTACAATGTTTGAAAAGAGATACGAGAGATTACATGGTGTAGCTTATTTTCGATAACTATTATCACTATTTTCCAATATTTAAACGCCCTATATACTCTTCAATGAGTCATGCCATTTGCATTGCTATATTCAAACTACACAATTAAAATTCATTATTCCTTTAGTTTTATTTTAACCCTTTTAATCTTATTCTGATATTTTTTGAAAAACACAAATAAATTCCTATAGGTTCTCAAGTAAATATAGTTTTAGCCTTTATCCACATACTACATAATTATTTTATACTATAACTATTTTAAAGTACTAATAATTTCATACTTTTGCTAGTGCTACAATTCAGCCAATAGTACTATGCTTTGAATTGGGGTCCAGAATCTGGCAATAACTTTATTGTACACAGATTCAGTGCGAGCTATGCAATTTATGGTTACTTTTATGTTACTTTTTTCGTAATGGATTTGAAAATTCTATCCATACTTTCAATGGGACTTTGCTCAGTATTGTAAATAGAGATAGGGTAGATTGGCTGGTCTTCAAACTTGCTAAATCCCACATTTATATAAATTATTTTATATATGAGTTGTCCTAAGTCACAGCTATGTTTATAATCCTGCATCCCCCATCCTTCTTTCCTCAATGGATCAAAAGCACAAGGTGAGCCTTGGCCTTCTCAAGAAGTCTTTTTCAGGCTAGCCTTCTTCCTGCTAGTGTTCTCCAATTCTTAGTTCTCAAAACTAGAAGATCCATTTTTAAACCAACATTTCATCTAAGATATCGCCTGTCCTTTCTTCGTGTGCCAATTGGTTGGGATTTGAAGACTTTTTAGCGGTACGGCCTTCGTCCATTCTGAAAACGCAACAGGCCCATTTAATTGTATTTTGTTGTATTTTGATGAAGTTAACGATGCCAGATTCTTTGTATGATTAATAGAACACGAAATTTGATCTTCTTCGCCAAATTCAATTTTCCTGAATTCCTCCAAAAATAAATCTTAAGATCTTCCCTTCGTAGATACTTATAATTTTCTCGTCTGTTGGAGACATGGATCAAGTCTCAAATGTGTAAGTTAATACTGATTTTAAAAGACTTTTATACAATAAAACGTTTGTTTTTTCTTTGACTAAAATATGTATTAACCATAGTAATTCTCTTTTGGATTTCAGTTGAACAATCGTTTCTATTGTTAATTTCTAAACCTAGATAAGTGAAACTGTCAACAACTTCAAAATTATGTTCTTTAATTTTAAACTGGGAATTGTTAAAACAAGATTTAGTACAAGGTATATACTTGGTCTTATTCTCATTAATTTTTAGTCCCATTCTGAGGGCCTCTTTCTCTAAAGATAAGAAATCTTGTCTTAGTTCGTTGGGAGCTCGGGCAATGATATCAATGTCATCAGCAAAAGCCAACAACTATTTAGAATTATTAAAGACTGCAGCACCCATATTTTTTTAAAAAATTCTAATTTTTTTTTTAATGTTCCCTTATCTTTAGTGTTCTATTGGTTTTTGTCTCTATTGTAGAAGATAATTTACTATAGTCAATGGCATTTTTTTAATATTAATTTAATACTTGATTAATTATTATTATTATCTATAGAACATTTACTTTAAAAGAATAGAAATTTAAATTTGTATTTCACTTTTTATACGTGCTTTTTATATGTGCTATCGTTCAGTACCATCAAACTTCCTTTTTTCTACTCTACAATTCCATTTGGAGAGTCGAAAATTGACTGGTCGTACAATCACCAGTTTTTTTTTTACGAATATTTATTGTATTATTATTATTTTAATGGTAGAATTTAAAAAAAGGAATTCAAACAGTTTTCATTTACCTTTTTCACACTTGGTGGTACATATGTTGCACCATCAATTCTTATTCGTTTATTGTGTGGGGGTACATAAAACGCACGACTTTTTCGAATGCTTCAGAAATTGATGCTAGTTGGTACATTCTCTGAACCACTACAAAGGGAAACTCCTAGCAGTAACTCAAGTTTCCAGCAGATGTCAGAAGTTCATTGCATGCATTAGTTTTATGCATTAGTTTATCCTTTGATCAGCGAGTTATTTGTTGGAAGTGACCGGTGTTGTGTACTTTTAAGTGTAAATTAAAGTGATTCTTGTGATGTCTGATTCAAATAAGGTAGGTATGCGTATATTATGTAACTAAATAAGTCAATATTACAATAATTAGTATCTTCCACGTGCATTGCTAGTATGGAGATATGAGACCACCACGCTATTGAAGGACATCTTCTTTACAAATAAAAAATGCATTCCTTTTGTTTTTTTCGCAATAAGGAACATGTTTTTAGAGCTAGATAGATTTATTATGAGTTACATTTTTTAAAAATAATAATGATATTTATTAAATAATAGTATATACAAAATTATACACATGCCCTGAATGAGTTATAGCTCGTTTTCAGGAAAAATTAAAAACAACTAATACACTTATTATATGTGTTGACTAAATATAAACTAGTTAAAATAAAATAATGTATGTAATAGAATAGTTAAAATTAAGACTAACATTAGGTAAATTATGACTAAACTAAACTTTATCTTACAATATTAGATTAGGAAAAACTAAAAATGTTTCAATATATTGGATGCATAACAGTATAACATGAAGGAGTATATTTATTTATTTTCCAACTGTAAAATAATGGATGTGTTTTGTTTGCAAAGTTCCATTGTGCCTAGGGGAAAATTCATGTTTTCAGAACAATCATGTTGCTTGAAGCGTGGTGGTACAAAATATGTACCACCTAATTTTTAAAACTATGTATACCCTTTATTTGAAAAAGTGTTTAATATTTCAATGTGTATCAGCTTATGATCAATAGTTATTGTTTTGTGAGGTTTATCTAAAATGTTTCTAATTATTTCCCTCTAGTGCATTATTTTTGTCGAATTTCAGCGCATGAAAGAGTTAAAAGATCATTTGAGGAGTAATATGGTAAGATTCCGAATGAGAGAGAGAGAGAGAGAGATAAAAGTTCGTGCACATTTTAACTGTAACAACTTTTATACAAGTTCTTTGTCAAAATCTTTCCCTAAAATATGTATTTATATAGTATCAACTTCCGTTTAAGGCTTCACACACACACACACACATTGCTACCAAGTACTTAGAATTTTCAAAAATGTTCCTTTTAAATTGAAATTTACAAATTTGAGGAACTGCGTTCTACATAAAGTAATTTTACCTTTAAGTAATGCTAACTAGAGCCATAAAATTTGGATTTCTAAAATTCTACGTGGCCGCGGTAGCCAAGTGGTCTAGGCATCGGATCATGGCTAGATGCCATGGGTTCGATCCCAGTACCACTGAAGATCCACCGTGTAGGGGCGCGATGCGCGTGAAATCTGTTGAGAGCTCAAAGTCCTCCCGTTGGTGTGGTGTGGTAGTTAGGAGAGGGGGTGCCAGCTTAGGTGTCGTTCGCATCACTTGACCATGGTTCAAAATTACGCGGGCCGTCCCCAAAAGCCCTCGTGTAGCTGAGCAGTGGGACGTTAATATTCACTCACTCTAAAATTCTACAAATTAAGTTAGAGTAAAAATTTAAGCCCCATTAGAAAAAGAACATGGCTTTGTTTATTTTCCATTAAAAATTTTAAAAAAGCCAATTTTTCCCTTATTTTTGTGAAGTTATCTCATAAATTTTTATAGGAAAAATTTATTTTTACATACGTATAAAAAAACGTTTTTATGATCTTTTTAAAAATTACTTTACGCAAAATATTATTCCTTAAATTTTAACATTTTAGATATTTTAAATAGTGAATTTTGTATTTGAAGTATTCATTCCATAAGGAAAATGTAATTATGTATTTTTTGTAGATATATGCAAAAATCATTCGATTTTAAACAATTCAAAACTTAAGTTGAAACGAAGCCATAAAAAAAGGAACTGTATTGAAAAAAATAGAAATAGGTTTTCATAGAGATTGTGTTACTATAAATCAAATTAAACGCAGAGATTTTGTTTGAATTCGGAGCATATTCAAAACAGAAAGCTATTTCCGTTTGATTTTAGCTCCACAAATCTAAAATTATATTAAAAACAAAGCAATATAAGTAATCGAGAAATACTTTTGTACCACTTCATTCTAACTTAGATTGGCGACTCGGACGTTGAGCACGTTTCAAAGTTTCACCACTAACACCTTTACATGATTAAGCTGCCATTAGTAGTTCGACTTAATCCAGCACGTGAGAGAGAGAGCATTTTCTTTTGTAGATGAAGTGTTATAATCTTGCTTCAAAGAGACGAAGATTCTCAGCTTCTGGTGAAATTGCTGAAAGGCAAAGCTGTTTTGTAGTTGTAAGCTGTTAGAAGTTCTTAATGGGTTGGGTCTTAATTCTTGAAACTCTTAAGAGGCTCACGTTGCGGGATTCATATTAAATATAAAATAAATAATGTATAGACCTAATCACACAAAATTACTCATAGGATGTTCTTACTTTTTAAAACCATTAAAAGTTTTATTCTAAAATATAACGCTCACTAAAGTTCGTTATCAATTAAGATTTCCTTTTCTTAAACAAATATATATATATATATATATCATTATTTTTAAGCGAAAGATTAAGCATCAAATTTTACCCAAACATGGGAAATGTAGTCGATTTAACTTTATTAAAACAAAATTCAATCTTGTTTTTTTTCCATATGTTATTGTACTAGTAAAGTAAGAAAATAGGCTGTAATCGTTTACAATTGAAATTATTTTCACAACCGTTTTCATGAGTGAATTTTTGTCATTTGATATTCAAGATCCCAACTAGGTTTATTATTTATGTCAAAAAATATTAATTTTTATTTTAGTAACAATTTTAAATGTAATGAAAATTAAAACACATATTTTATTATTTTAAATGTAATTTTTATCTATTTTAATAAATAGCTTATCAATATATATATATAATGCAAGGTATATTAAACTATTTTTAATACGGTTTTATAAGTTTCACTTGTATATAACGGAATCTTAGAACTCGATTTTTACCCACTTGAAAAGGTCAGATTAATTCGAAATTTTGCACACTTGTCAAAGACCGATAACAATACAATAATTTCATAATTTTGTTCCATTGTCCTGCTCAGAAAAATCAGGAATAAGGATTTTCAGATTTGGTGACTAATTTCATACATCATTTCAAGATTTGGCGATTAAGTTCATATACTATTTGCAAATTTGGCGACGAATTCCAGGTCCTATTTTCAGATTTGACGACTAAAAGATTGTTACAACCCTATACAAGCGAAAACGTATGCGTGAGCAATTTTTTACCATAATATAAACAATTGTCCAGTTTTTCTGAAAATGGAAATTTAAAAAAAAAAGACACGTGCATGTGAAAAAAAATGCTCTAACTAATCGTTTCCCAAACTGTGGTGTGCGGTCCCCTTGGAGTGGACATGATAATCCTACGAAAGGGGTGAGCATATCAAAAAGTCCAAAACAAAAGATTTAAAACAATTTTTAATTTACCGAACGGAAGCAAACCAAAATACATTCTGACATGATAAGAATAAAACACATATTCACCCTGATATAAAATACTTATAAATGTATCTGCACGGCAAAAAGTATTTATTAATTGATTTATCAATACTAAATTA
Source organism: Trichonephila clavata (assembly GCA_019973975.1). Lineage (NCBI taxonomy): Eukaryota > Metazoa > Arthropoda > Arachnida > Araneae > Nephilidae > Trichonephila > Trichonephila clavata. Next base: position 49,667 of record BMAO01036267.1, read on the forward strand.
AAACCAAGTTTAGTAATTACTAGTGACTTCCATGGGCTTGTCATATACAAAATATACGCAGTTTATAATATAAAAGTAGCATTGTAGCTTTAGTACGGTATTATTGCATTGAATTCATTGTTGTTGTATGAGGGGGCGCAATGAAAATTATGACTGAAAATTGGATAGCAAATATGAAAAATTTGTGAAGCATTGTTCTAACCGCAAAATTCACACATATAGTATATTTTTCTAAATTTTCTTGTCGGATCTGTGGAATGAAACATCATTCATTGCTTCATATTACCAAAAAAGCTGAGAATTGATTCAGAGGACTCACCGGATAAAATAATTTCTCTCAAACTTTTCTATTCAGAAAGTATACTTTTGTGTCATACTGATGCAAGTTTCAGAGAGAATATTGAGCACTTTTTAGTGAAAAATATTATTGACTTAACTCTATCTATCGCATGAAATATTTCAAATTTAGCTCTTCCAGATTTCTTTCAGTTGGTTGATACTATATTTCGCAAACCAGGCAGTATCGACGCACTGATGGAATGCCAATGGGTACTCCAGATTCTAAAGAATGCCGCATTTAACATTAATTCATCAATGAATATATGATAGCTTAAAAAACTAAAAATGCATGCTTTTATTGTAGACCGAACTAAAAAATGAAAAATAAATTATAGCTTTAAAAAAAACTAAAAAACACGCTTTTATGTGAAATCGAACTAAAAAGTAAAAATAAATAAATAAATTCTTAATGTGTGAATAAAATAATAAACGAGAAATTTAATGTCATTGTGGCAAAAGCGTGGGGTGCTCGATATCAATTGTTATAATTTCTTACAAGTTCTATTCCAAAATGATGAGTTAGTGTAAAAATGTAGTACAAAGCTCCCCACGCTTTTACCAAAATGACATTAAATATTTCGTTCATTATTTTATTCTTACATTTAGGATTATTTTTTATTATTTTTTTAGTTCGATTTAACATAAAGCGTGTTTTCTAGTTTTTTAAACTATAATTTAATATAAAGGAATATTTGCAATTTCTAAACATGAATAAAACACATTATACAGACACATAGACATGCTGTACATGAAAAGAATGTGGGCTTTATTTGTTAAATATTTCATTTAATTTTGCTATTAATTTACATCGTACTTTGAAAAACATCAGGGTCATATTAAAGACGTATCTCATCTTTTTTAAAATTAAGTTGTGACAATATTGGTCCAAACACAGATATTTAAGTATATGGATGCGTTAATATAAAAATTAAAAAATTTGTTTCATTATAAAAATTTAAGTTGTGTTGCACAGTTTTATTTTTGTATATTTAGTTTAAATTTAAAGAAATATTTCTTTATATACTAATTTTTCTTATATGATGTATGATTTTATTTTTTTAACCGAAACTATATGATTTCGTCATTTACAAAAGAAACTCACAATTTCGCTTTAAAACAAGTTACATAATACATTTTAATAAAAAAAATTAAAAACTAGGAAACATATATGTAAACTGTACTGAGTATTGAGTAACAGCACATTTATAATATAATATAAGGAACTCTTTTGAAAATTCCGCGTGACATATGTTAAACTTGTTGACATATTACATCACTTTTGTTGGTTTTTGTCGCTTCGAAATTTTGAATGTGCTTCGTCTCTAGAAATTGTAAATTTATATTATCATTAGATGGACTGCAAAAGTCTATCATACCAGGTTAAATGTTTATTTCATATCAGGATCTTTGTCATGAAGGAATGTTTTACTCTGGGTCTTTTTTTAGAGATTAATTCACAAGTTTTAAGCAAATAAAAAATAAAAATGCTAAAACACAAATTTTAAGTCGAGTATTACTTATATTTAAACGAATTGTTTGGCCTAAAAAGGAAACTTAAGCTCTCCAGAAAATTATTTTCCATTTAAATTCTTTCAAAATCAAATATTACAAATATTAACTCTTCATTCATTTAAATAAACTGTTTTTCATAAATTATAATTTTGATGTTTTATCAAAAATTAAAATACCTTCACTCAAATTCTCCCTTCTTTATAGAAATACAACGGAATCCCTGAAGTATGATGCAAGATTATAAAAAAAACATGCAATAATATAACATAAATATAATCTGAAACTTCTAAAATAAGAAAATAAAATATAATAAACTCAGAATATTAAATAAATCAATGAAACCATTGCTTGAGACTTTGAGACTTTTTCATTATCTCATTGGAATGAAATATAATAATGAAGAAGTTTAATTTATTAGTAATAATAAAAAAAGAATGTTTTTATTATTTATTTAATCAATTTCCAATATTTATCTTTATTTATGTGCATTATCTTATGTCATATTGAATATTCCATTGTGTTTTACAAGTGGTTTCGCATGTCTATGATTTTGAGTATATGTAATTTAGTGATGAAACTTAATATTTAAAATTTAATTTTTTTGAAACACATAGAATTGTTAATAAATAACTTTATTTATTATGTATAATCATTTGATATTATTCACAAAATGATAAATAGTTTCTTCGATTCTATGATTCTTAAAAAAATGTAATAGTCTTAGAAACATCGTAAAAACGCTTACTGTACAAATTGTATAATTTATTTTTATATTTTTACTTAATAAAAAATGTATTTACTAACCACAGGAATTTTTATTAAAACGAGTTAATCTAATGATAAGGAATTCGTAAGCTTATTTTGACATGGACAATAAAATTACATTTTGATGTAAATATTATTTCAGAGGAAATTTATTAAATACATTAACAATGTGTGGGTGTAAGAGATATTTATTTATGGATTTTAAATAAAATTTAAATTACAAAATATAAAAACAAAACATTAAAATGCCTGGAAAATCTTTTGAACATAACTTGTTATAAAAATTTATATTCCAAAAATATGTATAGCAGTCAATTCTTCAAAATTTAAATTAAACCACGTCTTGGAGGGAAACGTCCGTCGGGTTGTTTTTTTCCCGAGCAAAAGTGATCATAAATTTCAAAAAATCCGTTTCAATTTATTGAGAATCTCTGCCATTAAGTGAATCTTTTGTACGCTACAAGTCAAAGAACAATAAAATAAAATGGAATCACGACCTTTAACATTTTGCATTAGATATTTCCAATTTAAATGTTCAGAAATCCATTACTTTGCCTTACTCTCTGTGGAATTCGGTGAAGTTTTCCGGTTAGCTATTTTAAGTATTTTGTTCTTTCCCTTAGCGCATTTAGGAATTTAAAGACATTAAGAAAGGATTTTTAACTGAAAAAAAAAATTCCTCTCAGAAATGCGTCAGTAATCTTTTCTGGGTGGAACTCTCTTTAAATGTTCAAAACAGGTGTTTTCGAAGATAGATTTTGAGTCATTATCATATATTATACGTTATTTTAAACTATTTAAATGGAATTCTTCTCCAGTACTTGATGTTTTAAAAAAAAGTTTCACTTGGGAAGTTGAAATGCAGCAAACGATCTAGAGTGGGAAAATACACAGTAGCAAAATTCCAAATCTGTCTTTTTTACTTTCAATGTTCATTAATATAATTTTTTATTTATCTTTTGCTGAAGTCTTTATCTTTGACTTATTTCGAACGATAATTTTGTGTCACATTTGTTTGAATATTTCTGTCTTTGCTTGCATTTCTTCCTAATTTGTATAATGATTCAGACTTTTAGTTTTCCTTTCTTTCTTTGTTATTGGAACAATCCAATTTACAGATGAGATTTAAAAAGTTTTTGTTTCAGTTTAACAAAACGTATTTGCATAAACTTTCAAATTCGCCCACAATATTTATCTTTAAGTAGAGTTTTAAAAGAAAGGTTTGTTTTCTTTACTTTGTCTATCTTTAATACAAAGACTGTCTTCTATTAATGGCATGAGGAAAGTTTAATGCTCAATGGAATTTTTTTTTAAAATTTCCGAACTGTTATGTACATTTTATTTAAATACATTTTTTTATGACTTCTATTATATCAATATTTATAAATACTTTCATTTCGTTTTTTTAACTACTGCAGTACGCGTAATAAAAATACTGTGCATGAAAAAAACATTTAAGTTCTTTTATCTTATCTGAAAAATAATTAAAATAAATGAAAAAATTCACAAATATATACCATATTTATATACATCAATAGAAATAATATATCTATTTCCTAAATAAATTTTTAATATCCAGAAGAAACAATAATTGTATAAACTATGCTTATAGTTAAGGTATTTCTCGAAATATTTAAAAAATACAGCAAAATACAACCAAAAATATTATTGAAGAAAAAAATTATTTCATATATTTGAACCAAACTTTATGTGATTGAGGCTATATTAGGTAGCACATTTTCTAAAAATACGAAATGATAATGGGTGATAATCGTAGCATGTGTAAATTTTTCAGGAATATTAAGGGAACTGGCAGAATTCCAAGTCAGTTGAAGCAGATATAACTCTCACCTATTAATAATCAAGAAATGCTTACGTGTATTTACTTAGTTACTTCATTACGTATCACACTTTTCTCTGAAAAAAAATGATCTGCCTATTCCTTCGTTTAAGAAAAAGTTTTACAGCTTATTTAAAAAAATTAATGTATAAAAGTTATATAAATATTATTAATATTAGGAAAAATTAAATGTGCATGAAGTGTAAAAATAAATAGAATTAATTTTAAAAATAGCATGCGAGTAATTAGTATAATTATATGAATAAATGAATCAATATCAAATCAATACATTAATTAATACGTACTAGTTTTCATAATTAAAAATGAATATTGCTTACAACACACATGATATAATTAATAGAAATTGTACAGCTTCTAATTACACACTATTCCAAATAATTTAAATTCGTATGGCAAGATATGTAAAATAATAAAAATAATGAACAATGTGATAAATCAAAACGAAAATAATGCTTGATGTTTCAAAAATTATTTGTTAAAACGATATTTCTATCTCATGCTTTTTTTTTCTTTATCGTATTCAAACCATATTCTTGATTACGTTTCTTTTCGCCTTTTACTTTCTTTTTCATTAAATCAATAAATGTATTGCACTTTGCATTCGAATACTTTATAAAATATAACGCAGTTATAAAGAAACAGTAATCAGCATGCATAGTAAAAAGAATTTTCTAAATTGTATATACGACTGTTTCACAATTTTTGAAGTCCTGTTATAACTTTGTAGGAATGATTTGAAAACACAAAGTTAGGTTACTTTGAAATATTGTCTTAAGGAAATATGCCAACTTTTATTTTTGTGGAATAAAGAAAAGTGTGAAATGGAACTTCTTTTTAAAAACGGCTGTTAATGATTAGCACATGTATTTTCTCAGAAACAGTTCTTATATATTAAAATGGAAAGTTATATTTTAGCAAAATAATTTCTGATATATTTTACTTTTTCTCTTAAGATACAAATAGGTTTAAGTTATGATTTCTTAAACGGATAATGTTAATAAAACAAAATGTTAATCACAATAAATAATCATTTTTATTTTTGATAAAAGTTAATAAACATAAAAGATTGAAAGTTAAAATATATTATTCTTTAAATTTGCTTATTGTTTTCAAGTAAATTTAATATTTTAATTAATTTGATTCAAAAAAATAATTAATTTGATATTTTTAAAATGTAACTTTTTAAAAATAATAAGCAATAATTTTTCATTAAAATAAGCCTTGCACACACGTAAAAAAAGAGAACTTTCCACTGCAGAAATGAGAAATATGCTCTATGTTACCTAAAGGGAACTAAATCATAATGCCAATGGGAATTAGTGATATCATAATTATCTCAATTCATATGAGCTATTATAGTTAATATTCTCAGGATTCATATTAATTAAGTTCCCATAAATTCATTATATGAATTACCCAATGTCATACGGTTAATTAATTTTAAAAGTTTTTTCATTACAAAACTTTTTACTTATTTGTTATAAATTTCAAGCTTTATTTTACTTATCTAAAAATATCATCATAAAACTAACCTTGACCTTTTTTGTAAAATTCTACTCAAAAGTTTCTCAAGCCTTCAGAATGATTCTTCTTTTGCAATGAGTGTATCAGTCATTTGACGACAAAAACTATATTTAATGAATTTCGAATATTTTTATACCAAGTGATAAATAGATAACATTTGTTATTTCTAAGAAAATTAAGCAATTGAAAAGATAAGTTCAGTATTCAAATTTATAAATTACTAAATACAGTCAAAACAAGAAATATTTGTTGCATACTTTCAGTTCTACAAAATGCTTAAATCAAAAGTTTCATGCAATTCCTAGTAAGGATTTAAGTAATTTTGAAATTGCGATCAAAACAAAATGTCCTTAGGGACCTACTAATTGTAAATAATGATACTTGACCCGCTTATCGCTTGTTGTAAAATAACATAGAAAATATATTGACATGCTACTTCAAATTAATAAGACCTTAACACTTTTCTGAATATATCAGGAATTGAAGAGTGAATTAATTTGTAATGAAATTTGTAGTATATTACATCACCGTCTACCTAATCCGGTAGAATCAGGATTCTTTAATAGAAAAAGTTTTTAAAAAGCTATGTAATTACATAAATTAAGCTGATTAAGTAGTCTATTAAAATCGTAAATTAGTTCTCCCCTCCCTCCATTGTCAAATGAAATATTTTAACCAATTTGAAATATTACGAAAACTGCAGTGGGAAATTGGTAAATATTTGAACCATTTTACATTTTTAATTATAAGAACTTAAAACTCTATTTGATGCGGAGGTGCAACAGTTTTCTTTTTTAAAATGATTTTCATAAAGAATAAAAAGTCTTGTAAACTGACACACACAAATCAAAATAAAATTACTGAGTAAGGAAACCACACAATCTGCAATATCCTGGTTAATATTTTCTGCAACAAGATTAATTTAACTTATTCTTCATATTCTATAAAAAATTTTAAGTTCGGAAATAAAGTAGAAATATTTTTGTGAATTATGGTTTTCATGACTAGATAACGTTTTTTTTTTACTTAATATAATAAATAGTGGCTTTGTTGGTGAGAAATTTGTTTCATGAGGATCCATGTTTAGTATAATAATGACAAAGCTGAGGCTAAAGAGTTGAAGATATAAAGATTCAAATTAATTATTTACATAAAATTTGCTTTTGTTTCTTAATTAAGAATAGGCTCAAGAGGCTCCAAATAATTCAAATAGATTAAACTCCAAAATACAGATATAGTCTTGAAAATTTTTGAAGGTATTAGATGAGATGTATATTAATTTCGATTGCTTGTAAAATGTTTTATTATCTAAACTTTTCTTATAGCTTTATACACATAGAAAAAAAATTAGTTAACCTACAATAAATGTTCGTAAATTGATAGTTTATACTATTATGAGATTACATAGAAATTGTAAGACTGCTGAAGAAGTAATGATATTTAATAAACGTTTAGCAGTTATGAGATTTTTATCATACTGAGCTCCAAAACATCCGATGCTTTATCTAATTATTATTCATCTGATCGAATTAATTCGAAAAAAATTTTCATAATAATGTAAATTTTATTTTAAACTGTAATTATAAATATTTTTAGTTACAGTTTAATAATATTTTCAGCACATTGTTTTATAAAAATATTTATAGTTTAGAGGCATTTCCCATATTTATATCATTATTGAGTCTTATGATATATATAAGAAAAAACAGTGTAATAAAAATTGCAGACAACATATAATATCACTCTGACTATCTGACTGTATCTGAATGGTATTAATCCTGCAAAAGAAACTGAAATGCTATAATGATTCATATTTGGATCGGAAATAGTTTTTTCTCTTTTCTTCTCAGAAAAATAAAAAGCAATCT
>BMAO01036269.1:0-54295 GCA_019973975.1 Trichonephila clavata
GTTACGTATTGCTGTTTAGCTAAAGGTATGCATACTTGTATTTCAATGAATCTTTAGTCTTTATACCGATTTATGCGATTAAGATATCCAACCATGTTCAAACCATGATTTTGCAAAGCGCACACGCGATCATATATTTTTGCACATTTAGGTCACTGATTAAAATACACGCATGTTACGTGAGCCAAGAATATTATTACATTGTGAATTATTTAAACCATTTTTAAGGCAGAAAATGAACATATTATTTTTCCAGTGTATTAACTGTTTTGAAAATACTTATAATACTTAAATAATTTGTTTACATAACTGACATTCACATGAAAGAGCCTAACAAGATTTTAAAATATATGACCTATAAGTAATTTATCCATGTTTTAATACATCAGAGGAAGAAAATTCAACAAAATCGCCAGTTAGATATTTAATGGTAAACTGAAAATAATGTGATATTCCAAAAATCCTGTCGTTCTATAAACGGTTCACTGGTGTAATGGCAAAATATTATAATCTCCAAATCATTTTTCAGAAAGTATAGAATTGCCATGGAAAATAAGTAATTTATGTTCAGCTTTTGTCAAAGATTGTATTTAACACTTTTATTGTTACAAAATTGTAAAATGATTTTAGCATTCTAATCAAAGCATTATGAGATACTAAAATAGATTCGTTTGTATCGCTTTGCAAAATCCAGACCTGAACGTAGTTTGATTTCAGGGAAGACAGAGGAGAGAGAGATGAGAGAGAGGAGAGAGGAGAGGAGAGTGAGAGAGGAGAGATATAGAGGAGCAAGATACCAAAGTAGCATGTCATTTATAAATTTAATTTGTATATTATGCTTTAAGAAACAGGAATAAATGATTGAATAATAATTCAATATTTGCAAATAATTAAATTTTAGTTGCCTATTTTCTAAATATTTGTCAGGTATAAAGAATCGTTTGAGCATAAAACCGTTAGAAACATTGTTTTATGAAGATATAGATTATAGTATTTTTAAATTTAGTAAACACACGGAAAATTTGCTTCCATATTAACAATGGGGGTACAACTTTTAATAAATCATTTAGCACCGAAATTCCAAGTTCTTATTTGACATAGCGTGCTGGTATTTTCAACAAACTGTTTCATTAAAAGTTCCTTTCAGAACTGTCTTTAAAATTGTCATTGTCCTTATTTTTCAATGTGTCAATGAAATGGAAAATTTTTCAGGTTTTGCGTTAGTAGAACCAAGGTACTTTCCTCATGTTGAAGTGCACATATCTCTCATTAGCATTTTTAGAATCTGACACCATGCGGTGGAGAAACATTGAATAAACTATAAGCTATCAAAGGCAAGAAATGAAATCTTACTTTTTATTATGTTAAACACAGGATCTACAGCGTTAATATGCAGACAACATGGGCTAAAGGAAAATACACCTGTGTAATTATCCACGAGATACACGACCTTCTTGGTTCAGACACAAATCCAAAACTTCCATAATCTGAAGTACCAAAACCCGGCAATGTGTTCATGATTACGAATTAACATGGCCATACCTTATCCACAATCATTTAACACCTTCTCAGTTCCTCTAAATATTTATAAGTCATTTGCGGTGCCTTCATTTGAAATATGTAGTTTTAACTTGAAGGTCAACGTATTGGACGGAGAATAAAACCGTTAGTGGAGGACAAACTACGCAGATAACCCATTATTATTGTGTTAGGACATCTGAAATGATGAGGAACTATCCTTTCAGAACAAAGTCATGTCTATAATTTTATTAATATATAATCTTCTGTTGACAATAAATTTTTCGAGCTTATCTTTTAATGAAGGAGACAGAGAAGGAAGTTTTGATTCCATATGTAACCTTATCCTGTAAGAAACCAACGGGATGATTATGGTCCTGTGTTTCCTTTCTTAATTGTAATGCATGAAGTAATTCAGATAATTCATTAGTTTTATTGTAAATTCTTTACAAAATTTTATTAAAACTAGGCAAAAGTTTTAGACACATTTAATAGAAAATATACAAACTGTTGTGAAATGATGCCATAAAATAAATGAGAATATTCCTGTTTTGTGATAACTTTTCTAACTTTTTAACGAATTACAGAAAGGCTCCGTATAGCATTTTGCTGACTTACTCTTTTCACAACTACTACAGAAAAGATTTTAATATTAAAGGAAAACCATTATGGTGGAAAATAAGATAACTCATGAAATAAAAAGAGTTTTATCAAAAGCCGAAAATCAAATTACAGAGATAAAAGAAGTCTAATAAGATTCATCAAATTAGTCTTCATGGTTCCAATATAGAGAACAATATAAGTAATTACCATACTTACAATTGAGGTTCAAAGTAAATAAAACACAAGCAATTCCAATCAATCTTGAAAAAGGCCAAGACTAGAGGAAAATCCCTGTTCCTCGTTTCAAAGCTGTAAAATTCCCAGGGTGGAAAATTCCATCCTGATCCAACTGGTTTAATACAAAGAAAGGTAAAGAATTTTCGCCAGTTTTTACAGCTCGTCTTACTCCAGCTTTATTTATTTACTTCCATTTTCCTTTTCTGTTGGCAACTTGTAGAGGTTTTGAACCTGAAGGCGCATAAAAGTTGATTACTCCAGCTAACAAGAGAACCTTAGGGGTATAACAAGAACAAGGCCCTTTGGTTCTTTCTTCATTGGCTGGGATGCTAGCGTGCCCCTGATCAAACATTCGGTCGTTTGGGTACCACCGAGACGCATCGTTGCTCATCTCTTTACTTGACGATTATTTCTTCTTCCACAAATAGAAATAGAAATGGAACTAATTTTCTTCCAATGCTTTCAAGCATATGTTATTTTAGTGCCCGCTTGATCCCTGACCGAATACGACCTAAATTCGCTTTTCTTTACTCCAAACTAGATTAACACTTCCGTTTACAGTGTTGTAAAAATAAAGAATCAGCTCTCTATCCCGTTTAGTTTTGTTAACTGAATTTGTCAATTGAAAGGTGTTCTTTTCTTTTAAAGTTGTTTGTTAAAGTTAAATTAAAAGACAAAATTATAAGTAAAATTGTTTGCTGCATTAGTGGAGATGTCAATCTTACTAAAACACTTAATGTGAATTGAAAACATTTAATTTATGTTACTATGTGAAAAAGCTTTTTATTTCTATTAATGTATTTACAAAATGATAATCCTTATATGCATGTTTTTCGTCTCCAACAACACTATGTGCACATGCATTTCATACATACATAAAAGCAAATAATACTGAAAATAAAATGTATTTGCCAATGTATCATCTTAAGAGTGCATGAACTTGTTAGTTTTATTAATTTATTCATTTCTACTATTAGTTCACAATCTGACTAAATATTGTTCATATTTTCAATCGTTAAGATGCATTTACACTCAATTAAGCTGAAATTTTCATACACGATTATTTTAGATAACAATACAGTAGTTTAACTATAATTAATAAAAATAATTGATTAAAGCTAATAATTCAAAAGAATTAAGGTATTATAATGTTGGTACTATTTTGGTGAATTAGCGACCATTTTGATGACTGTGTCAAAACTTTTTAAAGGTTTTTGACATTTTAAAGCCCTAATTTGAGCTGAATTTTTCTATACACATTTTATGACAATACGATAATTTAATTATAATTAATAAAATATAATTGATTAAAAGCTAATTATTCAGAGAATACAGATGCAAGAAAGGCATCGTTATTTATTTTTAGAGACGTGGGTCAAAACTGTATACATTTTTCAATGTTTTATGGCATTGAGTTTATCTTAAAGTTTGAATGCACGATAGTTTTGAATGACAATATTTATTAATTTTTAATGTTAATTATCAAATATTAATTGCCATCACTTAATATTAGATTCTGTTATGTATGTATATACATTAGTTGTAATTATTTATAAAAGTAACTATAAATAAATTTTTCTTTGCTGATTCTAAGTAGGAGTTGACTTAAAATAGTGTGGAATTATAATACTGCTTTCATGTAAAGGAAGAAAATAAAATAAAATTAACTGACGCAAGAAATTAAAATGTATATAACAAAAAGTGTGAAAACTTAAAAAATAACTCAAAATATTTGCTAAATTGTATAGAAAATCGATAGTAATTGCGATTTCATTGCCCTATTCATTAAAGCTATTCTATGTAACTATTAGAGAAAAAAAAATCACTTGTTTTAATTTATTTCTGATCATCCCGATATAGTTAAAGTGTTTTGTATAGATAAAGACTAATGAATTTTGTATGGAGAAATTTCCTGAAAGATAAACAGTTCGAGACTGGTAGCAGTTATGTATTATGTATAAGACATTATGTAAATGACAAATATATAATGTATTATGTAGAAGACAAAGGAGAGCAAAACTACAATTTAATCTATCACGTGGAGGAAATTCTACGAATTGAAACTATCCACATTAAAACAAATTAATAATATATTTTATTTCTTTTTATGATGGGTTTTTTTTATGTGCGGAAATGAAATTTAATAGATAGAATGTTTTATTACATATATGTGTGATGTTTGCGTATGCGGTACGTGTGTGTTTACTTGTATGGTTATGGGAGTTTAAATTTATTTTTGATAAAATAATTTCTTTCTTTTGTAAAGGTTGCTGTTGAAGATACTGATGACAGCATTGAAGGATACTATGTAGGATATAAGCTGTATGGCAGTCCTGAAACCTTTACGTTTAAACCTGTAGAATCTATTAAAGGAAGGACGCAATATTTTATCGTGTCAAATTTAAATAGATTCACAGAATATAGCATTGTTGTACAAGCCTTCAATGCTAGAGGTGCTGGACCTCCATCAGAAGAAGTCATGACTAGAACTCTTGAATTCGGTAAATTTTATGCTTGAATTATTATTTTATAATACAAACATTATAGTGTAGCTTAATGTATTTAAGTAATAGCTTAATTATTAATTAGTGTAGTTAATATATTATAATTGTAGCTTGAAGTAATATAAGTAGCTTACAAAATATGTTTAACATTTTTAATAAAACTGAATTATAAATGGCAATTTGCAAGTTACAGCTGATGTTAAAATCTACTTCGAAGAATATGATATTTATTAACCCAATGGATATATACTTTACTATAACTTTTATATCAGTTTTTATTTTTTAATATGTACTTTTTTATAGTTTTTACTGTATTTAAGAAGAAATTGCACTAAAACATTAGAAGATCAGTATCTGATTAATGTAATTATATTTATATATTAAGGGTTCAGTAATAGAATCTAAATATATTTTAGCTTTATACTTGGAGACCTTACTTAAATTATTTAATTAGCAATACTAAATAGCTAAAATTGTACATAAAATTCTCAAATCCAATACAAATACGTATATTTATGGCATATAATTTGAAAGAGGCATACTATGATCTTTATTGTTTTGTTGTTGCTTGAAATTCATCGTTGCAAAGGGTTATATGTAGCCAGCTGTTATCCGTAACTTTGAGCACTAAATAGGTGACAGTACGATTTGGCTCCTCCCCCCATTTTTAGGGAGAGTATCCTCGAGATGTTCAGGAGACTCCTACCTCTCTCTTCCTTTCATCCAACCCCTTGAAAGGAACTTTATCCAAACTAGCCTATTCATCCAGAGTCAAAATTTTCTCCAAGCAACATCACGTTAAGAAGACCACCTTAAGCCAATCATTCCGGATCTCCTTGCAACAACCAATCACCTGTATGCCACTCCGCAGACTGTGAAATTCCACCAAATGCCGTCTCCCTCATCAAAAACTATCATGATATGGGATTGAGGACTGCGTTTATAGTTCAGATGCCCACAAATAAATTGCCATCAACTCCCATCAATATTTAAAGTGACCCATATACCGCACAAGCATTATACATTTAGAAACTTCCATGCCTTTTCCAGAGTTCAAAATCAACAACACATAAATATAGAAATTACAATTTAATCAAAAATATCGTATTTATTCGATTCTATGCCACCATCAATTCTAAGCCGCATTCCAAATTCTCAACAAGTTTTTGCACAAAATAGAAAACAGAGTAAAATGGTTTATGGATTTCCACTTTTTCGAAATGAAAATAAATTTAGAATGAGAACTACTAAGTAGTGAATAATTAGCTATTTTACTAATAGTAGAAACTTTTAAATACATAAAGGAATTTGTAACTGCTCTAATTGGCCCATCCAACGATTTTTTTTCTCTTCCATTCTAAGCGGCACCCGATTTTCAGTAGCATTAATATTGGAAAAGAATTGCTGCTGATTCGAGTAAATACGGTAGTTTGAATAAATTTCATAATTAAAATGTGTATATTATTAAAAAAGCAGGTCATTTAAAACTTTTCTTTGGTTACATTTCGTACGGGCTTTGAAAATGCCTCTATAAATAAAACTTATGAGACAAGAAGCAAAAATGGATAGGCACCATTTTTTTCTTATATAACTCTAGTACACTAACCTATTTTCTATCAACTATCTTTCTAAGATTATGATGTATTGTATCTATCAGTTACGTGACACAGGAATTTCTGACAAAAAATAAGCAATAATAACTGATCACGTCAAAAATATGTGTGACAAGTAACTAATCTTTTACTCTTAAATACTCAATCGCATGTACTTTTACATTTCCTTTTCTTGGATATTCATTCGAAAAATGTGATGATTGAAAACAATAAAAATAGTATATTTGGCGAATTTATATAATGAAATGAAATAGTTCTAAGTAAATTATTCTAGTTTATTAAACAAATATATTAATTAGCAGTTATTAACATTATATAATAATAGTTTTTGAAAAAAAAATTCTGAAAATGAAAAAATCAGCATCACACAAAAAATAATAATAAATAAGAATTTAAAGTGCCTCTTTTTTATGTCGTAATGGCAATTGTTTCAATATCTGTATAATGTTTCCCTTGTAATTTATTGCATTTTTAACCACAAACATGAATAATGTAAATTTAGATCATTTAAGTGATTTGTAATGAGGCGTTTGTAACCATGTATTTTGCCGTTATTTTTTTAAATTACTTGTTAGAATATTGATAACCATTATTCCTTATTTTCTTTAAAGGCGAGCGATGTATTCGATTTAATTACGGAATTTTTTAAAGTAAATAACTGCGTAAACATTATGATACGTGAAACCTTAATTAATTTGTAGTATGTAACACATTTAAGTGAATGCATATTAAATTAATACATCCATAGTGCTCTTGTATTGATGAAATTAGAAACTAGTTGTGTAATCAAGAGACTTTAGCTTGGGGATTCTGCATTAACATGAATATAGAAAAAAGTACATAAAAATAATAATTTTGGTTGTTTTTTTCAATATTATGATATTTTAATTTAGGCAAATATTCCATTAACTCATACAAGCATGATATAAGCAAACATTCGTAGAAAATTATATATGATTTAAGAGGATCATAAAGTCATCCATTATTGAGGGTTGATGTAGTGCAAGGAGTCATACTCAAAGCTATTTTGGATCAAACAAACAAAGTTTGAATTTGGTGGGCCGCAAAAAAATCAATATTCATAAAAGGGTAAGTTTGTTTCGAAAAATACATTATAATAAACATAACTAAATAAACTAGAAAAATTTAATGTTTACGTCCTGACATTTGACATCTCTTCTCTACTGCAACTTTCCTATTTTGGGAGAAATTTTGATATTTTATTATATATTATTGTAAACCGATATAATGACCGGGCCACAGAAATGTTTGTTCAGAGCCGCGAGTCTGACCCCTTAATGTAGGATATTTGCTTTTAAAAACTACTAAATAGTTGAAATTCCTTATATGTCTTACCATTTTCAGTTGCTATCTAAGAAACACCGTAAACGTATCTCTATTATCTCGCAAAAAGTAGAGTACCACTAATAAATTATTTGACCTTTCCGCAGTAAATGTTAAATAAACAAAAACATATCGAAAAAACATACAAAAGTTATCATTCGAAGATTTAATCATATTTTCGAACTTTATTTTTGAAATCAGAGGTTGGAATTAGTTTATCATTCGTTATTTTTTTCACACATTCATAAATTAAAAATTAAACAGCTTAAGCGAGATATTTAAATCCTGTTTTACATTCTAAGTCAATTAAGCAAAATTACCATGTTAAGTATTTAAAAAATAATTTTTAATTGAAAAAAGTGAGCGCAGTAATTTTTTTAAATCTTGATGTAGGTAATGAAAAAGGTTGAAAACATCAACGATAATTGTTCTCTAAAACAGCGGCGCATTTGCATTTATAATTTGAGAAACACGTCATCTGTTTCGTAATTAAATTAATTGAATGTTTCCAAAAAGGCTCCCTAGCCATGTGTTTTTTTCTTCGTTTCACTTGTTTGTATTTCTACCATTAACTAATATCATGGGAATTATATAATTACAAAAAATTCTACATTGGATTTTCTTACGTAAATTATGGTACCATTAGGTTCAAAGAGAAGCCACAGAATGTATCTAATTTGCAGAGTACGTCCAAAGAAAATGCAAAAGATTTTCAGTAAATTATTTAAACTGTTACAAGAATAATTAAATGTTTAGTTAACACAATTTTAAATATTACATGTAACGTTTAACAGTGAAAATATATTACTGTCTTCGTTAGTTTTTTTTAAAAAAGAGCTTAATGATGTTTTTGATTTTTGCTTATTATTTTTTATACCTGTATATATAAGCACACATTGAATTAATAAACTAAATTACTAATATATAAATGGGCTTTGTATGCATTTATATAAAAAAGACATATGTGTGGAAGTGCGTTTACTTTTAATTTTAATCACGTTTTAATGAAAAACTCTCGACAGTAAGTGAAATCAAAATAATTAATCTATTTATAATTAAGGTATCCAACTTCTTGCGAAAACTTTTTTTTTAAAAATGGAGAAATGATTATTTTGTTGTTGTTGTTTTTAGATTTGTTTAGTTCATTTTAAGAAAAATATGCTAAAATTAATAAAAGAAAAAGAAATTGTTATTACTAAAATGAGAAAAAACTGGTAAAAATTTACAAAAAATATCCTAAACACGGTCCATTCTGTACCAAAAGTTTATGAACAAATTTTAAATGTTTCAATTCTGATGTGTTGCTATGTTATTCAAATTTGAAACGGCTTTCAGGACAAGAGATATTTTAAATTTTTACGAAAACTAGAGCACTTTATCTTAGTTATTACATGAAATTGCATAAAAAAACCGCCATGATATAAACAAATGGTCCATAAATTTTGTAATTAAACAGTGATTGATAAATCTGAAGGTTAAAATACTTCTACTATTATACAGGACATACACAAAAAAATTAACGTAATTATTTTCAAAATTTTTTAGCAATCGCTGGCCCCGTTTGAGCATTTTCAAAAACAAAATTTTTTTTTTTTCCAAATGAAACGCGTTTTAAAGTATATGACTCTTGCTGAAAGTAATGGCATCTTCTTTTACTAAAACACTTATAGTTTTTGTTCTAGTGAACGTAAAATAATGAACTTGGTATTTTTATAATGCTAATAATACGACCTATAAAATAAAATCATACAAAAAATTTGTCAAATTTTGGCAAAATTCACAATTTTAGGGTATATAGTCGGATACCTTAAACGTTTAAATATAATGTATTAAAATTACTACAGTATCAAAAACCATTTATATCCTCACATTAGCAGTGAGAGTTACTTAGATGAAAAAATACAGCAGTCGAATAATTCCCATTCATGTTAGACTTGCGTTACTGTTTAAATGACCGAATAGTGATTTTTGTTAGTGTAGTAGACTTGGTCAGATATCTGACCATGAGACATATTGATTCTCAATCTAAATGCTATTCTGAATATAAAAATAGTTCCGTATAAATGTAAATGTAATGGTAGAAACTCATAATTCGTTATATCTAAATTATAAAAAAAAAATCTACATTTACATATTCATTTTTCCATTCGGGTAAGTTTTGCTATATTCTTGAATCAATATTTCCTTACAATGTATGCTTATACAAAGATCACAGATAATTTATACTAGATTTTAATAAAATGCCTAATTATTCAGCTTCTGTGTTTTAACTCCTTATGCTATATTCTACAATATGTGAAATATGTATTTTGGAACTTTTATGCGGTTTTAACTTTTATTATAAATCTTTTTTTATTTTATTTTAAATTTCCTCATACAAAGGAATCAAAGAAAAGATGTTTAAGTATAGTTTATATATATATATATATATATTCCTATAGTTTATTTTAATGTTAAATTATTTTTGAAATAAAGAGGAAGTTTTGTATGAGAACTTTAACAATAGTTAAGAGCATATGAAAAACATTTTAGAATTATTTATAATTTGAAGTAGACTTTAAAGTAAGTGATAAATTTAACAAATTTAAAACTTTAATTACGAAGTCAACCGAAAAAATTATTTAAAACCTTTATTAAAATTTCTTCTGAAAAGTGTCAAAATTATATCGATTTTATTATGTTTTTCATTTCCTACTATTACTTCAAACTCTACCTATATATATTTATTTATATATCTTGTTCAAATTTTCTATCGTTGGTAATATACTTTATATTCATCCACTCAAGTTCAAATACATTTTTTTGAAATTTGTAGCGGATGACACTTGATGTTATTACAGTTTTTTTCAAATATTAACTTATTAATTTAATTTAATTTTGAGAGATAAATTTCAGTCGATATTATTCCTCTAGATGGCAGCATCTTTGGATAAAACAAATTTGTTAAATCTGTGATGAAGATTTAACTTAACCTGAATAAAATCATATGCTAGCTAGACGTCAGCATTCTTTTACACTGATTTTAAGATAAATTCTTATCTAATATATTCAACTTTTATCAAAAATATAGTTGCTAATTTAATGTGGTTAAAGAGTTGTTAATGTAAATTTAAAAGGTGTTTTGCCATTTAATATTGTGATTCTATCATATGTATGCACATATTTATATTAGTTGTGATTATTTAGTTAAAATTAACTAAAATAAAATATTTCTTTTGTTGACCTAAGCAGGAATTAACTTTTTTAAAAAAAAGTTTTTATATTACTTGTTATACGTATAAACTTAAATGTTTGAGGGCCTTAAGAGTATTTTTTACAATAATGTACATACTTAAAATTGTAATACTCAGAAATCTTTAAATTAAAATAATTTTTTTAATCATGCAATATTATAATCGTAGTAAGTAATAGATTTAAAAAATGTATTCTATATCGCATGTACAAATGAAAGATTTTTTTAATCTTAATTTTTTAACATGCATAACATCACTCACCAAAATCCATTTGCATATTTTGAATATTGCACTAACTATAAGTAACAAGCTTATTGAACTACAATGTTTGCATGAAAACAAAACAAAAATGTTAATTTCATATTTAATTTTATTTTATTAAAATGTTTTTTTTTTAAATTGGAATTTTAGATTGTTTTAAATAATTTTATGTTTGCTCTAAGAAGATAGGAGATTATCAGTAGATCATATAATGAGATAAATAGGAAAAACTAATTTATTTTATAGCCAATATATCATTACCACAATTTTCACAAAGCTGCATACAATAAGCTTGTATTCTATTCCTATTAACCTTCTTTCTACCAATTAAAAGTTTTGAGATATTTTCCCAGTGCTACCATTTTACACATAGATGAGCATATGCGGTGTGTTGGGGTGATAGTGAGGGAACGAATTGAATAAATGTTTTCGCAAGCAAATTTTCTCTGAGTTAAGTAAATCTTTCTCAAGCACACACACTCAATGTCATTTTATTGCATTCCAAAGCCACTGGAATAGTTTTTCTGACAGCAACACAAAGAAAAGAATCGTATTCTGAAAGATGCATATGTACGTCCGAGACACTTAACGCGCTGGTTGAGTGAGATGATTAACGCGAGGGGCAGTTACAGGGTTAATAAATGGGAAACTCATAATTGTACACAATATCCTTTGATACTGAAGGAATCACTAGTTTATCTAAATTGAAGTTATGAATAAAATTTTATTATATTTTTTTTAACTTAGTGGTAGATATCCGATACATGAATACGCCTTTGTCTAAAAAAAATAAGTGCACCGAAAGGTTTCCTGGCTTAAGTGATTTTGTGCAAAGAGTTCTATGGTTGCTTAGTAAAATTAAAGCTTTTTCAATGCTAAATTTGGGTGTTCACAAAATATTTTTCCTTATGAAAGATATGAATAATAATAAAAAAATATTATAAATTATTTATATCAAAATTATAATATATATGTAATTTCAAATATCTTAAATGTGAAAATCATGTGGAAATCATTTAAAGGAGAATACTAGCATTTATATAAAATGCAAATTTTTCTCTAAAAAAACTATTTCTGCATATTTTTTTTCACAATCCATGTCTACAATAAATCAATTTAACATTACATCAAACTTAAGACATAAGAGCAAAATTAAAGATTTTTTTTATGAATGCATTTAGAAAATTTTTAATTCATTCCCATTGGTTTTAATTTCAAAATCCTAGCAGTTGTTGTTTTTGTATAAACTATTCATATTTTCTTTCAAATCTGAAAACAATGTATTAATACGTTATCTCATTTATCATGACATGTGGCAATATTGACGTAAAATATTTTTGCAATCTTTCTCATTAAAAAGAAGCAGTAAAACTGTATCTTGTAACCCACATTTGAGTCTTTAATAAATATTGAAGTATGATATGATAATTAGATTAAAATAAGCCTAAATTATGAGCAATACAGTAATTCAAAATAAAATAAAACTTGTAAAATAAATTTTTATAAATAAATATTGAAGAAATTACTCATAAAACGATTTCATATATTCCCATTTCTCAAGCATACTATCGAGCGTGTTTGCTTTCTTTGAAATTTTCCTTCATAACTATCTAAAAAGGTGTTCAAAGTACTTCATTAGAAACATACCATTTCTAAGTTCAGTCATAGCTCATTTTGGCAATGTTTATTTCTGTATGTTTTACTATGCAGCTTACTTGCTTACATATGCAGTGTGACCCAAAACTCAGTTAAATTTCTAAAATTTAACAATTTACGTTATAATGCAGTTGGAGTGGTAAAAATTAACACATATACTAGAAAAGGCATTCATTAACAATACCTGCAGTTGCGGGCTAGCGTATTGAAAAGTACTGTACAACATATATGTAGGGGAAAATATGAAATTGCCTTTAGATGTTGTCTTTTAGATTCTTAATGAGTTTGGAAGATCACGGTAGACTTACGACTTCTGGTAAACCCACAGCCAATAATCACCCGGATTGAGATCCAGGCACCTTGAAGCCCAAGAAAGACTAGAACGGCGGTTTGGCCCGCAATTCTAACCAAACGATGCAACTAGAGATCTGTCACACGTGTAGCAATATAGGGTGGGTTACAATCATGCTTATGATTCTTAACTCCAAGCAGAGCTATCAGCCAGGCTAGTGATAATGCGATTCTGCAGCAAATTAGCTTATCCTTCGCCCTTCATGCTGACTGTTTGAAAAGCAGAACCACGCATTTCCGCGAAGAAAAAGGGGTCTCAGCATTATATCGGTGTCCAACATCACACCTCTACTTTTTCACCATTCCATGAATTTTTCATGAAAATTCTACGGTTTTCAGTAGCCAATTTTATTCTAGTATGGAAGTAACAGATCCTAGGAGAGATAATTGGTCTTCGTCGGTCCACAAGACTTTAGATAAACAACAATCATCTTCTCCTAGAACGAATATGTTTTTCTCTTCACTAAATCGGCGGTTGACAACTCATCATGCCTCTGGATTTTGTACGGATAGTACTAAAGGTTTTGTCTTCGTACATTCCAAACATTAGTGCGTAAATGATTGAGCGACGTGCAAATTCTCAAAAGCATGTGTGTGTGTGTGCATAGCCGAATCTGCTAAGGTATCCACTTCTGTACTAACAGCAGTAGCGTATCTGTTCACCTAATCCGTGACCATCGTTTAAACAAGCCGAATTTTGTAAATTCGTATTCTTCACATCTACATTTGTCAAAGGATTTTTTCATGTTGGTATTTCCTTCATATGTTGATAAGATCGTAAAGCTGCAGTAGTCTTTTCCATTCTTATTGTACAGCTACATTAGCACTGCTATTTCTGTGGTAATGTCAACATATTACAATAACCGGTGCAAATTCCTTCTGTCACTACACAGACATCTGTTAGCGATTTTTTTATCTTATTACTTTGGGGGGGGGGTAATGTCAACATAGCCCTTGAAATTCCATGCATGAGTGCCGATTTTTACATCTCTACCTATATTATCTCGTGAATTATTGTTCTTTTAAATATTGACCATCTTTGGGCCAGCTATACTCAAAATAAAGTCAAACAGATTTAGAAATTTGTTATATTCTGTAAAATGTTTTATAATTGGATGCATCAATTTATTTAAAGTTTTTTGCTTCATTCCATTAATTTTAAAATTTTATCAACTATGCTTTATGTTAAAAAAATAACAAAACTTGCGTTTTATTTGCCTTAACAGAATCCGTCTATGTTTTATTTTCATAAGCTTTGTTGTAAGATAAATTAAAAAATATATGTTATATTCTGAATAAAATACATTACCAACAGTATAAACTAACAACATGGAATTTATGAAAGAAATATTTCACAAATATAGATTCTGCTTAAAAATAAATGGTTTTTCCGAGATTCTTTCCACACCAAATGTGTTTCTCAATAAAAACATTTTGGGTAATATATGAAATAGATAACAAATGTATATGCTTAAATTTTGAATATATTACTCTTTCAATGTAAATAAATTAAATTCTAAGAAAAATCAGTTCAACAGAAACAGTTTTCAATAAATTAATAGTATGTCTTGAAATCAATGTATACAACAATACCTGACAAAATTTTATAAGCATACCAAAAAATTAAAAAAAAAAACAATTTAGCTATTCAGATGCTTGGGGACCATGTGTTGAGAATGACAGTTTGGCAATTATTTTAAAAATCGTTTTTATTGGATTCTGTACTTTTTTTTATATTTCCTTAGCATAAATAATTGATAATAAGAATGATTTTTAAAGCAAACTTTTTTTATTCAACAAAGAAAGAAAACTGTCATCTGAATTTTGTATTCTATATTAAAAACAGATGTTAAGTTACTAGAATTTATTGAAATAAGTAATTGTACATTTTATTGAGCTGTTATTTGCAAAACATGCCATATTTTAAAATGAAAAAAAATATGATATTGAATGCACTTTGATAAAATCAATAATTTCCTTTTTAGAATGTCTGGAGGGTAGTATGACAACGAAAGCCTCGTATAAATATATGGTGGTTAAACATGGCACAATTCTTTTGATTTTAAAGAAAAATATAGTTCAATTATCACGTTATTATATACATTTGGTATACTGTAACATTTTTTTTAGTTATACTTTCTTTTTTACTTTTAAAATAACTACATTTTATGTAGCATAACATTAATGTCTTAGCTCTCTCTTCACCCATGTTTTAGTTAAAATGTACAATTTATCTATACCTTTTAGATATTAAAAATAATGAAAGAAAAACATTTACGATTTAGCATAAGCCAAAGGCAATAAGTTGGCCAATTTTTTAAACTTAATAAGAATTGGCAGATAACTAAATTGTAAAATAAGAATGTATTGTAAAATATTTAAGAGTTAACAATGTATTACTTAATTCTTAACCAGATTGTTTGTTTTCTTTTGATTTAATGATTTAATATTAGTTTTCAGGATTTGAAACGAATATAAATATCCATTACAATCTTATGTTCATTAAATTAATATATTATTAAGTACTCAAAAGTCTTACTATCTTAATGTCCTTGGCTGTTATGATCATCTTTGATGAAATGAAGTCCATTTATTTATTTATTTATTTTTGGAATTTCTTGGTGCCTTTTTAATTATTTTTTACTCATCAAACAACATTTAATTTTTTTTCACTATTTCTTTTAACCAGCATCTAGATTGCTAGATGCACATTTATTACAATTAGTTACTCAGGGTTACTCATGATACTCAGGGTTAGTATTTCAATGAAAGTTTAAATCTATGAAAGCACCCAAGCATCTACAGTACATTGTGTAACATTTTATCTTTAATGGATTTCGGTACACTGTAAAAGAGAATAATTTTGAAGTTTCACACACACGAATGCACTTAAGTAGCAAAATAAGAAGTAAAATCATATGTTTCTTCTTGGATTATTTTCTTTATTTACTGCTTTTAAAAGATGCCTTGTGCATACATAGTGGAATACAAAGTAAATTTTTCTTTTCTTTTCTTTAGTTTTGCCGCATTTTTTTCGAATAAGGTTTTGCCGAAATTAAAACGAAAATAAGAAACTTTTAAGAAAACTACACAAGAAAAAATTCGCGCTGGAAAGTTCTTTTAAAAAAATAAATGGACTCATATGACATTTACTAATCTGGAAATCACTTAAATGACAAGATTTAGTGAGTATATTTTCCGGAACAGTTCGTGAGAGATTAAATCGATTGGGACGTTCTCACGCTAATCCTGTTGGGAACTCATTTGCATCATGCAGCTGCTATAGATGAAAGATGAGAATTGTTGAGGCTAGTTTCAGGCTACAAACAGAAGGGAGCAAGCAAAACTCATTATTATCTGCATTTGATGGCGATTTAGTGAAGTTAATATCCCTTTTCCAGCGAAACCTTAATTACCGTTTAAGCTGATAGAACATGCTAGGAAACGACGCTCGCGTAGTTACTCTGATTATTGTAGAACAGAATTTTGTAATTCATAGCAGTTAAATGACTTAGAACTAACTTTTATAATTTAGAAGTAAGAGTTCGATTAAGGTTCCTTGGCGTGTTTAAAAATGCATTGCATCTTAATAAGGAAATTTCAGAAATTAATTAAACTCGCAAGTTTTATTAACCTAATGATGCAACATACTTCGATTAAAAATAGCCATTTTACTAATAAACTATATTTATAGGCTTACATTATAATTATATGCGTCTATGCCCATACAGTTAGAAAAATAATTCTATGCGCTTATTACTTGAAATATTAACAACGATTCGTTCAATTTCAAATATGAATCTACGTATCAAGAAAAGAAATTATATTTTATAACTTGTAATTGTCTTATGTAATTTATATATAGTGTAAGTATATTTGAAGTACATAATAATAGGCAATGGATGGAACACTTTTTCATTTATTTCTAAATAAGTTAAATATCGAGTACTTATTAATTTTATTAAAATTATTTAACCTCTGGTAAACAATTTTAATATAGATCAACCAGTGACATTTTTATTGGCTCTTATCATTAGATTGGTTTAATATTTTTATAGATTTTCTGAAGAATTAATATGACTCAAAACGGAATTTTAAGTTTTAAAGAATATATTCCAATAAAATAACAAATCTTTGCGCCACTGTAATTAAATAAACCATTTTATTACATACACAATGATTCTATGAAAGCCTAAAAATCGTCTTGTTAACTTTAGGTTTTAAGACTTCTTTTTTTTTAAAAAAAGGTACTGGTATGAAAAGTATTATAAGAAGTAAGCTATTATTTATTTTTTAAATTACACAAGGCTCTTGCATGTTTATAATTTATTTTTATCACTATTGTACTTAGTTTTTAAAATTCAACTCGGCTACTTTATAGAATCGAAATAGGCTTGAATAACACGCACAGACAAGTCTTTTTCTAAGCAGTATTAAGTCTGTGCCACATTTCATTCATTGTAAGGGCATGAGGTCAGTGATGTTTCAGTCTCTAAGCAATCTACCCCCATGTTCTTTCAATGGGCAAGAAATCTAAACACGTTTCGGCCAAGATACCATAAATATCATGCAGCCTTGTGTTAACTGGTTGAAAGATGCCGTCACTGAAACCTCGAAGATAAGGCAGGGACACAAACCATAAAATCCAAGAAATATAACACAGACTGTTTAGACTACCGACGAGATACACCAGGTGTACTCGTAGTATGCCCAATGGTTGCTCATACTATCACATCAGGAATAAGGCTTACATAATTATATTGAATGCAATATGCCACCCGTCAGGAAATTTAATTCTTCACACTGACTGTTGTGCCTTTGAACCTGGGTTTGAATCCCGGAGAAGACATGGGTGTCTGTAATGCATAATGCCTTTGCGGCACATGTCGGTATTCTAAATAGCCGTCAAACAGTGAATCTTCTCGCGAGGTTGGTGGAAGAAGAACAGAAGTAAGTGGTCCTTGGCCGCCCTCAAGGGGCTCTCCTTCAAAATTGGGGGTAGGGAACTGAGCCAAATCCTACTGCCCTCTGTATGGTGCTCAAAGCTTTAGATAATGAAAGATGTTCATCAAGTCATTAGCAGCAATGGATTTTGTGGCCTCTATTTGACAGCACAGATAGGTGGCATTAGTAACAATAACATGTTAACCTGCCACGTGCATTCTCTCTCTTTGGTGTCTCTTGACATAAATATATCCGTCATTATGATCCACGCAGAATCGTTCATCTGAACAGACGACGTGGTTCTACTTCAGTATTTAGTTTTGATATTAAATGCTAACTACTGTTGCCACGTTCTTTTAACTACAGGATCAAAAGAAGCCGCAATAGTTTTCACCGTACAGACGCTCTAGAGGTTGTCACAGTTAGGTCCCGGGTTTTTCCATTCCAATAAATATATTAAATTTTCAAAAAATTTAAATACAAGTTATTTTTTAATTATGGATGCATATAAATACCAAAATTATTACTTATATAATGAGCTAAAAATACAAAAAAAAAACATATAATAAATTGATTATTCATTTAAAAATAGAATTTCAAAAAGCATAAGCAATTTATATATACTTTTATAACTAAGGCATGAAAAAAATATTACAATTAAAGATTGTGTAAATTAAAAATCTGGGGAAGGAGAATCACATTTGAAAAATAATTACTAAAAATAATGTTCCTTTACTGACTCACATGCGTTTGAAAATTAACCTGTCAAAGCTGAATCAATTATTTCTCTAATATTGCTACTAAGAGATAAATATTAATAAATACTTTAAAACTCTTTTTGCTTCTGAAGTGCCGATTACGTACGTTAAAAATAGTAATTATTGTAGTTACAAAATATTTTATTTGTATAACCAAATTATCTTGTTCATGGAATTGCTATATTATATTTTTTTCTCTAATGGGGCTGCGTATTGGTATTTTTTAGCTTTGCAGACGTAGTTTATTCCCCAGGAGCTGGTATCACTTTTTAGTGCGGCACCGTATAAGCGAAACCAATTGCCGCAAGTAATTTTGACACCCAGGTTTCTCCCCAGAGCTGTATAAAGGCACCTGAGCTCTGACGATGCAAAATTGAACTTAGGAATTTAATTTTGCCGAAAGTAAATATTAATATAAGAATCTCACACGAAAGTTAGGTTTAAAAAATAATAAATAAGAAAAACTGCGTGCGAGATTGCTTATAAAAATATATTCCCCCAAACAGTTTGTAAGTACAAATTACTGATTCTATTAAATTGCTCATAATAAAAACAAGTATCCGAAAAAAAAATTTAAAAAAGATTAAATAAATAATAGTTTTAAGTATTAGTATTTATGTTATCCACATAAATGAAGACCTTGGAACTTCGATCGATAGTGATGGTTAGCTATGAAATGCGATTGCTTTAAAAATCCAATACTTTTTGTTAACGAATCTCGATACACAGATAGACAGTATCTGGACAGATACTCCTCCCCAGGTAGCTGTAAAAATTCTCACCAATCCAACGAAAGCGTTATATAATCTTTCTTTCTCATATTACGCTTGCCTCACAGCTGATGTAACGGCCTTTCCTTTGACCAGGAAGTTGGGGGTGAACGATCGCAAATTGCCACAGTAGGGTCGCTAACGATGTCCGAGGTTGAAATCTACAGTCAAATCAAAAATAGCTACCTCATAGATAACTGAATCACCGTTTGATTCCCGAGAAATCCCGGGAATAGAAAAAAATACAGAAATCCTATGATTTTCAGGGATCCCGGGCAAGAAGCCCTATAATACTTAACATTCCGAAAACAAACCAACATTCTGACTCAAAGTTCATGGTGCAACTGTACAATCCCTCAAGACCGACTAGATAACAGTTCTGCTTTCTCGAATAATAATGATGGGAAGCTGTTGAGATACTGTATGAAGTTCAGTATAATCCTTCTAAGACCATTGATTTCGTATTTGTATGGAAGTCTTTACAATACCACCTCTACTAGTATGTTATGGAATTATAAACCGTGCCTTCGATATGCCATGATTCTAACGTTATCGAGTTCCAACAAATATTAGTAGCCGGGTTTTTTTTGTACGGGTCATCTTACAACTTTTTAACAACCAACCAAGATACAAATGAGGTTTCCGAATGAGAAACCAACTGCGCAACTTTCCTTTTATACAGATTTGGAGATGCGGTTTTTTCCTCATTTGATTGCGCGTAAATGTGACACCCATTCCATGTCCCGGCATCTTATTTCATTTATTGGAAGGCATTCGCATCATCCCTCCTTCACAGAATTGCAATTTACCAGAAGTATATATATATATATGAAAATACTGAAGAATTATAACATTATATCCATCAGTTTAATATGAAGTTGGATTATTCATAAAGGTTTCATATTTATCGAAGTCTGATATAAATTAGCTACATTTCTGACACTTCTCTACAAGCATTCTAAGTATGGATAAACTGTGTATAAGGAAGCTTTAAAGACTCTTGCAATAGGAATGCTGCATATTGCACGATTTTGTTTTCAGGTGAATTCTTTGCTCTAGGTGCGATGTGGCGATAAAGTAATGGCTCTTCGATGTATAACATTGTAATTTATATGTATGCATATTCGTGGCAGGGATGCACTTTTAAGATTCGTTGAGCCACGCAAGTCCTCTCATGAGATTGGTGGAAGGAATAGATGGGGAAGGTACTCTTTAACAAAATTTGGGTGGAACTGAGCGAAATCGTATAGTCACGTAGATGGTGCTTAAAGTTTTGGTAAACGATAGATGTACAATTAGCCCTTGTCACAGTGAACTTCGTGGGCCACTATCTAATGTTACTGTTGATCGGGTGGGATAAGTAACTACAAAAATGTGTGTTAGTGTGTTAAGGAAATGTATCCGTGTCAGAGATTTTAACTAAAATTACATTAACCACATATTTATTATGATCGTTATTCTCACCGAACGAATTTCAGCAAATTAATTTGGACGTGTCATTTGAAAGGAAAGAAATATGACATATAAGTGAAAAGTATCTGTGATTCAAAGTAGAATTGTTTCTTTCTTTATTTATTTACTTATTGTTTTATATTTTTGTGAGAATTGTCTACTTCAATCGCTAAATGAATATTACACTGAAAAATTTATTCACATATTTATTTATTATAAATCAGATGCCTTTTCATGACAATCTGATTTTTTTTTTTTTTTGCAATGAACTGACTTTTGTAGGGGAATATAATGTTAATATGCATAATATAAAAACCAAAATATAAAAGGAGAAAGATTTACTTCACTCTATAAATTTTTCTACACCAGTTGTTTAATATATATTTTAAAGGCTTATTTTCTTTTGTGTTAACATTAAAAATATGGGGAATTTCCTAGGATTTTTCTGTAAAGTTTATTCAATAGTTGCTCCTTTTTATTTTTAACAGAAAATAAATCCTATCCCTCACTACTAAAAATAGCATGCTATACAAATGGTTAATCTCCTTCTGTAAAAATGCCATTAAAATAAAAGCCGGTCTTATAAATCTTCCAAATGTTATCTACTCAGTTAATCAAAAGCGCTTTTCTTTTCGGAATCCCATTTTGAAAACGTAATCTCTGTACCTCTAGATGTTCCGCCTTCTTATGTTCTTTTAAGAATTTAAGTATAGAAAAAAACTTTTCTCGAGTTACTTTAAAATTTCAATATATATGATATAACCTAGATGCATAAGCATATCCATTAGATTATTTTTGACTTGACATATATTGTTGATTTTCTTTCAAAATCCTACTTAAAATCAAGCACTCCATCATTATGCAAATAAAACATTTTAGGATATTATATTTAATAAAATACGATTTATTTGAGTTTTTCATTAAAGTATTATCATCATTGAAGTATTCAATAATACGATTTTAAGAAGTTTCTGCTTAATAGCTAAATATGATGAAAAATGTATTTTAAATACATTAAACGAAAAGCATTTGTTAATAACGTTTTATTGAATATGAGTATAGTATGTTTTAAAAACCCGCGTGCGAATATATTTTCAAAAAAATTCTGTTTAATATATTCATGTTTTTTTTTGTTTGTGAGAATACACTTTAGGTTAACTTTAAAAAGTCTTACGAATTTCATTTCGGGAAGTTTTTCATAAATAACTGTCTGCAAATAATTAATGGCTTGAGTTTAAAGTTTGATTGGATACCATTGTCCTTCCTTTTTTTCTCACAACTTATTTTAAATTTGTAGTTCGTCTTACGTCAAATAGTGTCACACTTATGTTCTAGGATGGCACATTTCATCTAAAAGTATATGCATATTCAGTTAAATATGCATTATAAAAGTTCATTTTCTTAAAAACTGGAAAGGCATGCACATTTTTTATAAATAAATCGTAACACTTTTGTCAAATGGCTAGAACATAAATTAAATTTATTGATTATTTTTGATAGTCTTGTACAATCACTTCATTTGATATATTTTATCGTATTTTGCTTAATTAACAAATAAATTCTAGACTTCAGCTACAATTTTCTTAAAAATCTTTCAACAGTTTGCCTCTGCATCAGGACTTTGTCTTTTTCAGGCTTTTTTTTAAACAAAATATGAAAAATTCCTTTAAAAATAATATGCTTTATTTCCCTTTGTGTGTGAGAGAGAACTTTTATTTTAATAACATCCAATATATTTAATATACCTCGAACACAATATTTATTTGCAGATCCACCTGGTATTCCTGTGATAAAAACTTACTATGCTACATCAACCGCCATTAAATTGTCCTGGGAACTAAGTGCCCTTCCTAGTGCTCCAATTTCAGGTAATAATTTTGTCTCGATGCATTATCATAACATAGTAATTGTTGAATAAGCAAAATTGACATATTTTGAAATTCAATAATTCGTACTTAGAAAAAAATGGTATATTCTTGAACAATTGTGTATACATGCAAAAACATTTAAAATAAGCTCTTTAAAAGATAATTTTAGAAGTTTACTCATCAAAAATTATTGTTTATAAAAATATATTAGTTGATATAATATTCAAGTTATAATTTATTTTAATAATTTAATTTATTGTTAATATGTACATAAAATTAAAGTATTAAACATATTGTATTAACACGTTAATGTAAGAATTTTTATTGGTATAATTGTTTAAGAATATTGGTATATTTTTTTTTATTTTCTGATATTCATAACTTTCGCGTTTATCCGTTATGAAATTATTGGAAAAAATATAGTTTAATTTCCTTGCAGATAATTTATTGAATAGAAAATATTATCAATAAAATTATTATTATATTTGTACACATTATCTAAGTGGTTATAAATAAGAAAATATGCGAAAGTAAGTACTTGAGAAAAAACAAAGTTTTTAACCGTAAATTAAATTAAGAATAATTACATTTTAATATGTATTTTTAAATGAAATTTAAAGTTTTCTTTTCTTTTTACTGTAGGATATTGTTTCAACTATGCAAGGCTTCAAATTCTGCATTCAGTTTAAGAATCTACAGTTGATAATATACAATAATTTTTTGGTCTACTTAATATACTTTTTTGCCTCTTCATTTATTTCCTTTTTTTTTAAAAAAAAATTAATTTATAATAATGCGTGTTTTGTTGCAGTTAAATAATTAATTTTGTAAATTTTGTCTACATAATAAAATATTACTATTTCTAGGTTACATTTTACATCACAGATTAGAAGACCACCATTGGCAAGAAACGCATTTGAATGGTGATCAGAATGTATATACACTAAGAGATCTACAATGTGGCTCAACCTATTACATTTATTTAGTTGCATTCAACTCTGTTAATCAAGGTAACAGCAGTGAAGTAATATCGGCAAAGACTAACGGCAATGGTATTTATAAATATAATATTACTTCTACCCCAAATTTATTTTATTCTCTTGAAATTAGACATTTTATATCATAAATCTTAAGGTAAAAAAATCACTTTTCATTCCTAATTGCTAATATTACAGACATAGAACAATTTACAGGCACCAGTTGACAAGGAACATCAATTTCAATTCCCCTGCATGCTTCACATCCTTGATTCTCATGCCATGATTCAATCGGAATAATAACTATCATATATGGCGAATTACATTTAAATCGTCAATTTTGCGATAATCGCGTAATATATTATTAAAAAAGAATAAGATTCTATATAAAAAATCCCTTCTTTATAAAAGAATAAGATTTCAAATCAGAACACTTTTTTCTTGTATGCATTAATATTTATGTTTGATGGATTGATTATTTTTTGACATTCTGTTTAGAAAAATTAAAATAATTATTTTCCTTTTTCATATATCATATATTTTGATCCATGATAAAATAATGAGGATAAAACCTATGTTGGCCCCTCCAATCCTATTTCCAAACTTCCACTGTATATGCCTACTAAAGGTTTCAAATTCGATACTTTGAAACCGTATTAGCTTTGCAATTTGACGAGTGTTCATAGATATCAGTTAATTATAGTTACGTATTCATATCTTAACTGAGAGAAGCATGTATTTATACAGGGTGCTGCAGAATTCAGCATACAAATTCAGAGAAAGAATAGTAGACAGCATGGGGACAACAAATCACTACAGAACATGGGGTCACAAGTCAAGTTTAGTTGGTTAAAATTGCGATATTGGTAGCCATCAGGAGAAAGATGAGCCAGACGAGGAGTCGGGTCAAAATAATGCAGCAATACCTATATATATATATATATATATATACTACTCGAAAGCTTCAATGGTGCAAATTACCTGGTTTTCCAATAGTATATCTTGCTGGAGTTGCTGCAGAGAGTAACGGTCATTGCGCACCAGAATGTGTGGTTCATGACACGATGGTGCACCAGCACCTTTTTTCCATTGCAGTACGTAACCTCCTAAATGCTATACATCCTAAGGTGGATTGAATGCGGTGGACCTGCGACTTGGCCTTCACGCTCCCTGGGCCATAATCCATTGGATTCCATCTTCTGTTATCACCTGAAATTGCTCATGTATGAGACGTCATTGGCTGTAATAGAGGATCGTACGAATCATCGTCGCTTCAGCTGACGCGGCCAGCACTCCGGATTTGTTCGAACACGCTGGACAATCCTTTGTCAATCAGCTTCGGCTATGCAATAACTTACGCGGCAGTAACTTTGAACAATTCCTGTAACAATCCCTTTTCTAACGCCGTGCTGTGCACTGTTCGTATTGCAAACACGCTTTACCTCTAATAAATGTATTTGAGGCTTTATTCTTATTGCCCCTTTTCATTCTACTCGGTATTACACCTGTTCTTGCGTTTCCATGTCCTATCACTCCCATAATGCCTACTATCATCACTCTGAATTTTTCGATCATATTCAGATCCATCTAGTATACACTTTTCATTTTTAGCTAAACCATTACATCTCAAAGACAAAAATGCAGACAGGATTCATTGTTCATTTAAGAATTAAAAATTAAATTTAATGTGATACTAATTATTAACCGCTAACACAAAATAATACCATTGGTTTTTAGGTAAGAGATTCAGTGAATAATGTTTGACTTTCTATAATTAGTTAAACTTATCATTAAACTCAAATTTGTAACAAAAGTTACACTTAACTCATAATTACACTCTTTATCAATTCAATACAAAAAGAATCCAGATAAACAATCTCTTTACCTTTTCAATCGATGAGATCCTTCTTATTTTTAGCAGATTTAAAACCGAGAGGTCTTAAAGAACTCCTCAACACACAAATGGGAACTCCGGTTTCGTGTTTAATCAAACGTTTTTCCCATCTATTCAACCGAAAACGCAAACAAAAACCTAAAATGATTGTGCGTCTCATTTTCCTATTTTGAAACGGTGAGACTCAAAACAAAACAAAGATTTTAATTCAAATTGAAACTCGGGTAGTAATTTGAGGAGTTAAAGCTGCAAAGCTTCGTAATTATTGCTGGCGTTTCGAGTGTCGTATTTAGCTTCGTAGAGAAGGAAGATTCAATTAAATGAAGATAATTATTTATGTCATTCGCAGAAGGGGAGTAAGGTAATGGATTCATTTGACAAATGCGTTCTCATATTTTATTTCCTTCTTAACAAGTGCGTTTTGTTTCAAGTCGGTTCTCTCGCTTTTCCTAATTATGCTAAGGGATTGTGAAGAAAAACATTATCAAACGCTTAGGCGCGTTGTGCGGACAATAAAAGAGGTACGTGATGTTATTCGGCTTTTGTTTTGTTAATTTTGTTTTCAAAAGTTTTTTTCAAACTATTTTTTCCATCTGTTTCCGTCATCTAGTTAATCGCACGAAACTTGCTTCTTTTTCTAATTCAATTGGACGTCGGTAAAAGAAGATTTTTTTACCTTTCCCAGCAAATTGAAGTTAGATGGAATAATGTATTTATACGACTGCAGTAACATTGCAATTACGATTCAGTGAGTGATAAGGCTGTTTGGTGATGTAAAAAAAATTAAATATACCTGTAATCCTCAATGGATAATATTTCGAAAATAATTAATGAGGATCTGAAAAATTCTCATTTTTTCCCCACGTAATTATCAATATATAAGGCTAACAGAATAAATATCGTATGTTTCTAAATGTTATTTAATGCACAACATTACTACTTTTTTAAAACAAACTTATATGTTGTTTTCAAACGAAATGAAAATATTTGTGTTACTGTGTTATTTGATTTCTTAACTCAAAGGGAAAAAAACATCGTAAACAAATTGTACTTATGTTACCTGAGAAATATTTATTGAAATAATAAGTTATTGCAGCTTAAAAAAACTTTATATTCCATGAGAAGCTGTTTATCAAGATTTTTGTTCGAAATGTCACATTTTATTTGAAGAATAATTTGTGAAATTGTTTCAATGGAAATACACTTAAAAATGGATAAACACTTAAAAATTTAAGATTTTAAAAACCTACTTTGAATTTTTGTAGAATATTTTATTTTTTCTAAATTTAGTAAAGTACGCAATCCATTCTAAGAGTTTTTAATTCAGAACTATTCGTGCCCAGTTTCATAATTAGTCAAGTTCCATTCGTCATCGACTATCTGATTTCTACAAACGTTGGAAAAGCTAAACATAATATCATTCTCAAAATGGTATTTTCAATACTATTTACTATTATATTTCAAACAATTTTTTAAAATTCTTTAAAATCCACTTAAAAATTACACTAGTAAATAAATAACTTTACTGCAAGTGGTGTATAGTAGAGTAATCAAAATCACTGGTGAATAATTCGTTAAAAATATGCTAATTTTCCAAACACTATTGTCTGATGAGATTTCATGGTGTTGAGTCATAAAAATGGGATGTACACTTTTCCAACACTCTCCCCTTTCAAACGCGTAAGTATACCCCACCCACAGAAAGTGAGAGGTCACTACACACAGACAACAACCCAAAACCAAAATTCCCCCCACCCCACAGATAATGAAAACACAAATGAAAAGCCCTTCGGGATAATGGACGCCGTCTTCGAAATTAAAAAACTCTTCGCTGATTACCCATTCCTTCTGGAATTGGGGAAGCAGCTAAGAGCGGTCAAGGGAAAAGACAGGATAAATGTGTTCTATGAGCACGTAATGAAAAATTACGAGTAGTTTATTCTACTATTTTTTCAAACGTAAAGATAAACCCTAACCACGCCCCCGGGCACACTCGACCTTCCAATGGGAGCCGAGTTGCCCGGCCAATAGGAAAGCTTGCTCTCCTACCTGCGAAGATTTCTTACTTTCCTACGAGCCATTTTTGAACCACCTGTCTTTTCCCCCAACTTCCAGACATCTCATCGACACTCAGACACCTTCCCCCCCCCGACAAAAAGAATTTTTAACATCATTCATATAGAAATATATACATATAAAGTTTTTCAACAAGAAAGGGCAAACTATGAGACGAAAAACTAACCACCCAAATTCGGAAAGAAAGGGAGATTATGATCTCGACAGAGATCGAGCGCTCCAAATTTATTGTTAAACACCTGATCAAAGGGGAACAGATGGAATGTGAGTGGCTTAGAAAAAGACGTAATGACTTGTGACGTGGTGTTAGCCACACGCTTTTTGAGTGTAACCGCATAATATTGTGAGAGGAAATAAATAAAAAGTTTATATCAGGGCTTCGAACCCTATAATTTCTCCCTCTCTCTGTCTCTGTCATACTGGTTAAACTAGAAAAAATATATCGGTACAGTACCACAGTTTTCGTTCGCCAAAAATAACGACTTTCGGTTCAGTTCCGAAAGAATAATTTTACCGTAAAATCCTGCTTATAACGTGCACTTTTAACACTAAAACAAGATTGAAATTTACGGGTGCGCATTATACGCCAGGTATAAAAATGATAGCTTTAAAAAAGATGAATATAAAAATTTAGGCCCCTGCATATATCGAAATACTATTTATTTGAAATAAATGACATTTTCGTTTTAATTTAAAGGGTTGTAGTTCTGGAAGTATGCTATTTCTTCAAATTCTTCGGATAATGTTGCAAATAAATGACTTCCAAACGTAAGAACATTGCACACTTTTTTCTGTTTTTTCGTAAAAAAGGGGTGCCGATATACGGTGAATATAGTACCTTAAAACCAAAAAATGCAGCTTGAAAGGTGTGTGTTACACCCTGGTGTGCGCTACATGCCGGAATTCACGGTATATTCTTATTTGCACTAAAAATAAATCTCTATCATAAACAAAAAAATGTAATTCTTTCAAAATTTAGATTTTTTTTATTGGTACAATAAGTGAATTTATATAATTAACCAACATGTACGATACTAGCGGTGAACAGAGAACGGCTAGCATTGGCATTGTTATCCATTATCAAAGTCGCATTTGACAACTACGTTGAAATTTTGGTTTGTTAGTCTTATAAACATCCATGGATGATTGCATGCTGAGATGTGAAATATATAACATAATTTGATATTTGTCTTAAAAAGCCATCTATATACTTCTAGTTCAATCAACTGAATTAAATCTGCTTTCTACAAGTACTTTCATTTGAAACTAAAACAGGAAAGTACTGGAGAATATCAAAACAGGAAATGGAGAATTTATGTATATATGATTGATATATTAATTATTTGATTTACCTTCAATTAGAAAAAAATTAAAAGTTGGTTACAAATACAAAATTACTGAAAACATGTCAAACCCAAATAAGGCGATATTTTTTTCTAGATTCAGTTCCAGTTTTCGTTCGGACCAAAGTAACGGTTTCTTCTGGTTTTTGGTTTTGTTCCGATTCGACAACCTGGTTTATATAGTCCATGAGATGTTGTTATGTTTTAGATGAATTTGCTCAATTTTAGACTAACCGTTTACGACTACAATAAAAGAAGGAAAAGGGTGGAAAAGGGTTTTTCATAAACATTCAAGTTTTTAAATGACTACGCATATTTAAGTCTTTTTACACGCAGTGTTAAAATTATAATCCACAAACTGAACATTTCTAAAATAGAAAAAAAAATGCTTTAAAAGGAAAATAATTTTTCTACTTGTTTGACATAACTGCTTGCTTTGAAGTGAAATATATATATAAATTGATAAAGTGATTAAAAGTTATATGTTTGTAATAATCGTATAACCTCTAAAGAATTTTGACAATTTATTTCGAACTTTCTTTGGAGTTTGAGAATTACTCTTAAAAAGCAACTATAACCTTAGAACAAAATTTGAACAGCTTATTGTTTGAGTTAAGAGGACTGGTGCGATTTACGCTAAAATTTTAAATTTATGGAATTTCAAAAAATTTTTGGTTGCCTCCTATGTGTGTATACTATGTAAAACAGATTTTTTGCTCAAAATTTCATAAAAAGCTAACCATTTAATTTTTTTAGAAAAAATTTGTGAAGTGATTTGAAAATTCTACTCCTCCTACAACAATTTACGTGCGTGCATGGATTTTGATTTCCAAGTACATCCAAATATGTATAACAAAAGATGGTATTGGTTTTGCGATAACATGATAAAAATTTGTACAATACTTCTTTTTATGAATGCTTATTGAAAATTCCTTGAAAGTGTATAAATTCTGAGTTCAATTATTTTTTTAAGAAAAGTATTGTTTTTTTATTCAAAACTGCATACCAACTGTTGGTACATGTATTATTAGCTATAAATAAAAAAAATTCAAAGCTTTAGGCACAATATAGAAAAATAGCCTTAGCATTTTAAATGAAGACAAACTAATTATTTTATCTTTCTGAGATAAGTAAGTTTAAGGTTTTGATTAGCCAAAGGGATGTGAATAAAAACGAACTTAAAATTTATCATAATTCTGCATTATTTACGGTTAGAGCTATCAAATTTTGTGAGGTTATAGAAAAGTATATAAAGAATAATTTAGGCTAAAATAATTACATCTGATTTTTGACCGATTTTTGTCAATGAATTGTACTGTTTCTCCGCTTAATTGCATTCAATCCGGATAAATATAAATATCCTATTATACAAGATCCCTCATGTTATTATATTCACATATGTGCTCAACTCGAAGACAAATTCAAATGCCTCAATAGACTTTCTAAGCTTTCAGCAAACTATATTTCTTTTAACTACAAAACTCATTTTGAAAATCCCACTTAAATTAATTGGAAACATTCAGTTCTTCCCTTTTGAAAAAAACCCAATACGTAAAAAAGAAAGAAAACGAAATACGTAGTTAAATATTAGCAAAATATATTAACTGACGAGTGTAATTTCTTTAAAAAGACTAGTTCTGATGATAAAATATATTGAATAAAAAAATGCGAACTGAAGCATTTTAAAAACGAAAATCAGAATCAAAAATAACCCACTGAATCCACTCGATAAAAATCAATGGGCTATCAATATTCCCTGCTAAACATACATCTTATGAAAATTTATTTCAAGAGCTGAATGATGGAAGCCATATTAATCACATGTACTCGATGCATTTTTATCTCACGTTATATCCCTTTGCGAAAAACAAATGGCAATGGCAGAATGAAAAGAGCAATACATCAAAATTTTCCTCCCGGGGGGAATACCGATATATCTTGATTATCTTCATTCCTATGGTCATAAAGTTTTATAACGTGGTATTTAGAATATTTTTTTTCTCATGCAAACGATATATATGTAACCAAAAATAATATAAAGTATTTTCTTCGAGAATTTTATGATGCTGTAACGATAAGATGAGAAAAAGAGCGATAGTGGCCGATGATTTGTTTGTTGTAGTGACATCCAGTATTAAAGTCTTAAGACTTGATTTATCATTTAAATTTTCTCGCTTACTTACTTTTTAAAAAAATTATATTTGAAGGTAATGCATTTAGAGAGAGAGAGAGAGTTTATCTCAGACTTTGATTTCTAAATGTGACTATTTTGATTTGTAATTTAGATTTCTTTAGAATGGTGATTATTTATATTGAGAGTAATTCAGTAAAATATGTAACAGATTTTAAAATGGTAAGTTGCATCACATTAAATGTACAGCTCTTTTTTCGGGAATTTTAGATTTCGATTGAAATAAGTTTAAAAAAAACATTTTTATATTTATCCATCAGTTTCTAAATCTGTCATCATCTGTATTTATATTTCACTAGAAAACTAAGTTTTATCAATAAATTATATAAGATAAATCCAAATAAAAAGGATGAAATCTGATTTTTTTAAGGCTGGGTAAAATATATATATGCACACCCGGGGATCCCAAATATAGTACAAGAACTCTGAATAGCCAGATTCTTCATTGGGGGTACATTAAAATGCCCAAGAACTTTACCTGTATGATGCATAGTTTTCGGCAAAAATGCTGTAAATGACGATTAATGAATGCCGGCACATTTTTGTGCCCTTGTCCGTGATAGGCTGATTATGGCATACTCCGGCAACTTGATGGGATGTGGGTCTATGTTTGCCATGATTGCCAGATCTCAAGCAGTTAAATCTTTTTCCTATGGAGCCATATCAAGAATTTAGTGTATCGAAGCGAAGTGACCACTCACATGGATTGTGCTTCTGTGACACCACGTTGGTGCAATGTGTGCATTCATCCATTCCATGTTGTGCTAAAACCTGCCTTGATATACACGGTTGTCACTTGAGCATCTGCTTTATAAATTTTGCAAATACTGCTTTGATGTGTCCTATATGGCGTTTGTTCCTTGCACTGGCAAACATTCTTTTTCGTATGTTTCTAGTGAAGCATGAGTTATACAGGTACAGTTTTTTTTCGAATGTTCATATTTCTGATGCCCCTTTCAATTCACAATTTCTTTAGATTTCTAACCTTGCTCAGTTTCATTCTTTTTCCAATGCATTTTAAGAAATTATACCCCTCTCAAACCCTAGATATGAAAGTAGGAGTATTCAACAAGAAACAAAATACTAAAAATATTTACAAACACCAATAATCAACGATTTTTTAATATTAACCTGCTTACTCAAAGTAGGGGAAGATGACTCTTATACTCCTCAATTAAAAATAATTAAATGTTTGTGACTAATTCTGAATAATTAATTCATTTTAACACACCAAACTAATTACGACTGTCTTTCAATAAGTTCTGATAATGATTCTCTCAATAATACATGAAAAGGAACCGACTCCAGCCAAACCCTAGTCATATCACCTCACTATATTATTTACTTTAATAGTGAGTGCACGCCTATATCAGACTAGTATAGGAAATGGTTTGCTATATATCTGACAATATAAATGCTATTTCCCTCTGACAGTATAAATGCTATCAATATATATATGTTTAAATGCCTCTCGCCTTACTTTCTATGCAACTACACATTAACATATCACATTTCCCCTGTAAGGATTGTGGTTGTTAAATTTTCAATAACATTTTAAAGAAAACAAAAGCGAATTGGTTCTGGGTGGAAGACCTCACAATACGAATTCATTACGAATTCATTACCTTCATTACGAATTTAAAAAATTTCCCATTTTTTTTTCATGATTAAATTTAAACCCCAGATGTGACATTCAGAATTTCATGCTTAAATACAAGACATAACTATATAAAATTATGAAATTTAAATCCCAAATAGCAGAAAATTAAAAGGTTTGAAAATATCCTGAGGTTTTAATAACTCAAGATATTAATATTTTACAAAATAATAATATCATATAAACATATTTTCAATATTTTATTCACTCTAGCTGTAGTAAAGATATAACTAAAATTATAGATTAGTTATAGCTTAGTATTTTAATTACCGTACATATTTTGCCAAATGTTTGGTTATTGCGTATTTTTGTTCTTATCCCATAAATATTTTTTTTTCTTAATAGCACTACCTATTTGGCTGAGTTATGCCAGAAATGCAATGGCTCTAGTCTTCATGATATCCTCTTTTGATACTATTTTGGATGATTTTCCTTCATTTAAACGTATTTTCATTCCAATGTAAAATACTTTTAAAATAGAAATTTGTAGAGAGAGTCAAACATATCATATAATATGCATTTTCATTGGAGCCTTTCTTTTACAAATTCAAAACTTACGTTAAGTGTTGAATTTAAGTTCATATTAACTACACACATTATTATAAATTTAAGAAAATTTGTATAAAATGCCAACAAAGCTTTATATGAAAATAAAATATTCTTTCACATAAGCTTTATGGTTACAATAGTCTTACAGTGATAAACATATCTAAGCAAGTCTGAAAATAACGTTTATTCAGAAAAGTGTGTTATATGTGCCTAGCGATTTCTCATAAATTATTCCCATAACAGAAGTCTTGTTGGAAAATCACATTCGGATAAGAATGTCTCGAATATCTGTCCCATTAACCGTATTTATTATAAAACACACACTTGTTTTATTTATATATTTTATTCTTTTAACTGAATGTTCTACTTTAGAAGAAACTTTTCACGCCAAAATACATTAGAAAAGCAGACAACGTAATTTATCTTTTCACAACAAATAAAAAATGAAATTCTGTTTTATAGTAGAGCATGAAAATAAAATAAATGTCCTGTCTCTCTCTTTATTTGTTAAGCTACTTATTTAATTCTACTTTATACGTTATATATATACATTAAATAATATAATTTTTTTCTTTATAAAACTTTCCTTAAAAAAATTATTTGAAATACACTGTACGACTCTTTTTTTAATTAACGCATGTAATAATTCTATTTATTAGCTATCAACTATTATTCACATTTTGAAATAAAACAAGTTGTATATTCGTCATTTTCAATAGAAAAAAATGACAATACAATTACGTTAAAATGCTAACTGTTTAAGAAAAGTCATGCGTTTTAATTTCCCTTGTTAACTTAAAAGTAACATTTAAATCAATCATTTTTAAAGAGAAATATCGATTTTTTTTTATTATTTGCTTCAATAAAGATTGTCTTAAATTTCATGTATGAATATACCTTTCAAGACAGTGAGTGGGTATTGGATTTATTAGTACGAGAGATAATTTCGGATAAACTGTGCAAACATGTGTTAAAATATTTTTTAAAGAAGGTATTAAAATGCCTCTAAAAAAGTTGAAAGGAAAGAGTTTCATTAACAAAAGATAAAATTTCAATTTAATTATATAAAGAAACGTGTGTTTTATAAATTACTACTGAGCTGACTTTCGTGAGGAATTTCCCACGGTATAACTTTTAAGCATTCAGTATGTTTGTAATGGCATTATTATACCATGCTTTCAAATTAAGCAAATAATTCAAACACCAGTTAAATATATAAAGGGGATTTTTTTTGTTATGCATTATATGTATATATATTTGTTTATTGATATCCAAAGAATTATTCGTTCATATTCATTTTTATTCGTATTTTTTTTTCCAAATTAATGATATATTTTAAAGGAAATTTTTGTTTTTATATTTTTCAGTTTATTCTAAATTTTGTAAATAATATGTAGCTTGCTGAGTTTTTTTGTTTCCTATAGCTACTAAAAGGTTATTTTCCCTTAATTGCATTTTATTGTGCAACGACTCAAAGTTTTAATGAAAGTCATCCTCACTAAATGTCTTCCCTTACACGCCATTTCATTGTGATCCGTTCTTTAGAAAAAAGGACGAAGCATCTGTAATTGTTGGGTTATATGAATGAGTGGGCTTATAACAA
Source organism: Trichonephila clavata (assembly GCA_019973975.1). Classification (NCBI taxonomy): domain Eukaryota; kingdom Metazoa; phylum Arthropoda; class Arachnida; order Araneae; family Nephilidae; genus Trichonephila; species Trichonephila clavata. Next base: position 35,403 of record BMAO01036269.1, read on the forward strand.
TGGCACAAAAACACAAAACTTTTGTTAAATTGAAGGATTAGAAAAAGAATCAAGAAGAATGAAATAGCATTTTAACTCCTGCTCTTAATAGATTCCATTCAGATCTTTGATAATAGCGAATCGCACTGAAATATTAAACTAATTTTCCAAAAGGCTTCAGTTATCTTTATGTCTCCCTCTGGACCGAAATGAAACATTAAAACTCTTCATAGCACACAACGTGGTTTTTGTGAAAAAGTTCTTTCATATATTGATCAGCAGAAAGCCGCAGTTTTAATGTCTTTCGGAGAACATTTCCGGACCAATATAAGGACGAAGAGAAGTGGTAGTAAAACTATTATTACTGGTTTCCTGAGAACTACTTTTGCAATGAAAAAGAAATAAAATCGTGGAAGGAAGAAGAAAGAATAAAACGGAATGCTTTTAATTGTGGGAGTAGCTGCATCTGCGCCACTTACACGAAGCACCAGTCTAAAAAGAGTTAGAGTATATTGTGGCATAACAGGTACTTAACACTAGATTATTCACAACAGATTAAGAACTGTGAAAGCTAAATGTGACATATTCTTACAGTCTTAAGCGATTTACGTGCTTCTGAAAAGGATGCAATAAAAAAATTAGCTATTATTTAAAAGTAACTATTTTTTTTCATGTTTTCCATTAATAGTAATTTTAGGAATTACCTTTTACTCAATGGCATTTTTCATAACATAATTACATATTGTTGAAGCCAATAAATAATATATCAATATTTTTTGCTCCGTATTAGCTTAATCGCACTTACGCATTAAGGGTCATTTATTAGATATTAATGAGTTTGAAATGTGAAATTCGTGTTTCTTTTTAATAATTTAGTAATAGCAAAAAATTATAGCAGTATATTGTTATCAAAATGTACGTAATTATCAGAAAAGGATGATTTATGTTCGAAAACCAGTGTATCATTATATATATACAAATCAATAGATAGATATTTTTTAATAAACCCTACTACTCGATAGTATGATAAAGAGTTTAGAGAGAGAATAATGAAAATATAAAAAAATATCACTGACATTTTTGTTAAGTTTCTGCGTATTAGGATTAAGAAATCGCGCGGGAAAACCTCAAGTGATACTGCAGACTTTTGAGTAAATACGAATTTAGAGGTCTTAAAAAACAGTTTAGTTTGAAATCGACATTTATAACACTAGTTTTTAATTCGTAAATAGAATATTGCCATCTTTTCCAATGTTGTATTTGTATTTATGACTTGCAGTGAAAGCGAATAACGTTTTGTAAGATACCCGAAAATTTCTATCAAATTCTTAGGTTGCCGCCCAGTAAGGACTAATTTTTGCTCAGCCGTCCATAGAAATAAGCTAACTATTCTTATATGGTTAAATAAATAAAATTATTATACCTTTATTAGTATATATCTGGTTGTGTGCTATTTACATTGACATTCTGATTCACCGAGCCAGAATGATTATATGGTGCAAATCATTATTAATTGTGTAGCTGAAAGAAGTATCTTGCAATAATAAATTTCTTTGCAGTTATTTATATTTATCAAATATCAGGGAATGTAAAAAAAATGTCTCATTGTCAATCTCTCATCGGATTTATCTTATCAGGCAAATGAAAACTCTTATATGTCAAATAAGTAGAATCCGGAATCTTTATTTTCGATATGCGTGTGTAACATATTTATTGATATGAAGCATGTGCAATTCTCGGAATCCCTAAGCAATCTATTATCCGTTTTCGAAAAATAAAAAAGGAACTAACTGGTGGTACATCCCAAGAGGGTCAAGGCATTCTGTGACCATCTCAGTATGTGTGATTTTGGGAGCTGAGGTACATAAGCAGATATTCAGTATATAGTGCCGAAGCAAACTTGGTGCTTATTGAACGACCCACTGAAGGGATTAAAGGCTGAATTGCCCTTGCCCAGCCCGGGGATAAAACCCCGAGTCTCTGGTAGGGAAGCCTAAAACACTACACTGGGCTTCATTATCCTCTAATCTCTCCAATTTTTATTTTTTCGAAAAGGCGACTGAAATGCTATTTTTCGTACTTGGAGCAAGTTGTTCCATGGATCATCATGTTTATTCTTTAATTTTTTTTTAAACCTAAGGCAGATGTTTTCAATCATGAGTAATAACATTCCACTGCAGTTCTGTTGCTAAATATCATCTTTTTGGATGGTTTATCTTTCTTCAAATTCCAACGCACACAATAAAAAATAATCGTTTTGAGGACACTATTACCTCTTTTTTGTTTTGATATGAACTTAAACCCAAATTTCCATCAATAGAATTGTGAAAATCACTTTCTGCATATTGCTTGTATTTGAACAGAATAAGTATATATTTATATAAATATTAGAAAGAGTATATTTTTATATAAATATTTGAAAGAGTATTTTTTATATAAATATTTGAAAGAATATATTTTTTATATAAATATATGAAACAGTATATTTTTTATATAAATATTTGATGTTACTTCCGTTTTCGGTAAACTTCCCGAAATGATATTATGAGGGTCAATCATTTTATCTTGCATAGTAATGAAATATAACGCTTTGAAATATATATTATCTTTATTACTTTTGAATTCGATGTTTTATGAGACTATTTAAGCGGCTTAAACCTAAATTTTATTTTTCAATGAAATCATATAGTTTATTGATATTACTAAAATATATTAATCATATATTTTACTGATTTCATTATAACTTTTACATTTAAACATGGCATGGTGTTGATTACAAAAGGGAAATTTTGTTTATTCAGACTTATGAAGGAAAAAAATGCGGGTGAATTCATTTTGGGTTATAAATTTTATTGTTGTTTTTTTACTTATTCTGATTATTGTGAGAAGTATGAAAGATTTTAAATCTTAGTATCTGTTCAGCAGAAAAAAATAATAAAAAAATAAGGAACTAAATACTGCTTAGTTCGGAAAATTTATCTTTAAAATAATGTTGTGCTACCTTCTAACTTCACGGTCCATCTTATTTAATATTATTAATCAACGTTTCTCGAGAAAGGCTCTCCATCCTTTCTGGATGCACTCGTAAATTCATCTAATAAAAAAATAATATATTTTGAAGCTTTAAGGGGGAACCAGGACATCATATACTTTTAAAAAAAGATTTTTCAATTTTAGTTTTAAAAAATAGTGCATATTTTTCTGAACCTAAAAATGTATAGTACTTATATGTTTGTTGATAAAATAGCCCTAAAATATGAAAAATAAAAATGTAAACAAATTACCACGCCCCTTTTGACCCTTAGTTTTTTCACTTTTTCTGAAAAGCATATTTTTTTGAATTTAGGTACATTTTTAAAAAAAACTATTGCACTATAAGATTCCAGACTTTTTATACTTCTATACAAGATGCCTATTTTTATCTATAAGATGCCTATTATAATCTAATTTTTTCAATTAAAATGGTGCCTAATTTTTTTTAAAAAATGGCTTTATGCATAAAAAAAGCAGAAAAATAAAAATTTTCCAAATTTCAAAGTTTTATAATTTTTTTAAAGAAACTATACTAAATTTTCACTAAAAAATAGGTTCACTGTCTTTTGTGTATTGTTTTATATATGTGTAAAAAATATTTTGCATAAAAAAAGATATTTTTTTAAAAAATGGTACCTAAACATAAGTATGTATTATGAGTTCTCAAAAATTATGTACTACTTAAATTAAGTAGGAAAAAAAAACCTTTGAACTAAAAAGTTATTTTTTTAATTCTACAGAATAATTAAATTATCTTTATTAAGAACGTAAAATATCTAAGCTCTATTAAAAATTTTAAAAGATATATGTCTCATAAACAAAGGGTCTTAATTTTGGCATTTTACACTTCCGAGCATGTCCTGGTTCCCTTAAGTATTGTACTGCCCAACCTTTATTTCAAGCCAAAAATAATAATTCAAAAACTATCAAGCATCAAAACTTGTCAAGCCCTTAAAATGAAGCTTGTAAATAATGCAATTTGCATTGAATAAATTAGAATCTTATCATACTTTACTAAGAAATTAAACTTCGAATTAAATAAACAGCTTACTTTAAATTTACCATTAAATTCAGAATGCAATGATTGAAGTAACTTGAATTTGTAGTTTTAGTTTCTGCAGTTTTATTATTACTCTTGGTATCAGTATCAATTTTATAAGTAGTAAGAAAGCATGGAAATCTTTCTAATATTTTATCAAGGCTCTCATCGAGTGCATTCAGATACATTTGTTTTTATTCGAAGTCTGTATACTGGGAATATGTACATTAACTAAGAAATAGTTTTTCTCTATCATCTTTAATTTTAATGAATAACTTCAATTTTAAACCTTTTTCGTCTTATTTTTCTTTGTCCTTAACAAAAGATTTCGAAGACTTTGCCTCTTTCAGCGTTACACTAGCTTTGAGATACATAACATTCTAATTCAACGGAATTCATTTTTTAATTCATAATTTAAGCTCCTGCTCTTCTGATATTTACGTGCAATTATTATATTTCTACAAATGATGTTGATTCTATGAAAGTACAGTTTACTTACTTATAAGCTTAAACACAGTGATACAAAACACAGAAAGAAATACATATTTTTAACAAATTAAATTTTTAATTTATTGCACACTTTAAATCAGTTTTTACAAATATAAGTAAATAAATCTCTCAATTTTGAATTTAAATAGTATTTTATTTTTATATGTTTACACTACAAGCGTAGAAATATCTGCTTTTAAATACAATTAAACACTAATCTTCTATTATTTGTTTTCCTTTGTTCCAGACTCATTTTTAATTCATGGAATGAAACAATATTGTGATTTTTTTTCTTTTATTTAGCTCCTATAGCCCCGGATAAGCGAATGCTACTATCTGTCAACAAAACAACTGTTACGGTCAATCTGAACAGCTGGCATAATGGAGGATGCCCCATCACTTTCTTTGTGATTCAGTACAAGTCAGCTGGTCATCATGAATGGACCCTGGTGAGCAACAATATAATACCAGAGCAACAGACAATAACCATCACCGACTTGACCCCTGGAGCATGGTACAGTCTGCTCATGACAGCTAGAAATGATGCGGGTTCAACTGACGCAGAATATGTTTTTGCTACATTGACATTGACAGGAGGTAAGCTAAACGATACTTCTGTAGAAATAAACTTTAAATTTCTGAAAATATAGTATTACTTTTCTGAAAGGTAATGTATAATATCAAAATATACATCAAGTTCATAATTTAATTCATATTTATTTATGCGCAGCTGTTCTTTTCTTCTGCATCTAATATTGAAGGCATTTTAGATAGATTATTTAGAAATCATTTGACAAAAATTTTCTATTTTCATTTTAAGGCTTTAGGATCAAATTGTTTCTTATAAAGTAAATAAAATCATATCGACGGCACTCTTAAAATAAAAACATTTTTTTAACAAAATAAAAACAAAATTTTGATGTTTTTACATATAAAGAAAGATCTTACATATTTAATGTATTTATATATTTTTTCTACATTTAAAATAAATAAATAAATTTTGAAAGGAATAATGTTGTGTGTGTATGATTTGCGTGTTTCTTTTGATTAAAAATTCGATTAAGAAAAACTCGTATTATCTATTTTCGCGTTGTTAATTTAATCTTAAATTTATAATCAACATATAATTCAAATACAATGTGAAACAGTGTTGATAGTTTTATTGATTCAAAAAGTATTAAAAGTTTTGGTTTTTATTTTCATAAAGTTATAAATTTGCAAAATCACAAGAAGTCAAGAGGAAAAGAGGAAAAATTATAGTTGGGAGATACATTCATGCGTTAATTAGGAAAATATATTTCAATTCATTCTGTCCATTTTCATATACGTCTTGTATTACAAATTTGAAAATAACATTATGTTGCAGGAAATATAAAAATTATTTTAATAAATGAGTTTTAAAAAGATTAGATGACAAACTACATGTTAATTTTTGTATTGTTACTTGAAATGTTTCATAAAGTTGCTTACATTGTATTACTGCAATACACTTATGTTACTTGGTAAAGTCCTTTCTTATACGAGTATTTAAGTTGTGCAACTTAGAGTGGCTTTGTTTTGATACATAGATTATTTGATAGATTTGTTATGATACATAGATTATTTGATGGATTTGTTTTGATGCATAGATTATTTGATAGATTTGTTATGATACATACAAGGGGTGATCAAATGAAAAGGTACGAAACGACATAAAAATGAAACAGTTAAATATTTGCATATTCCGCCAAGGGAGAATGTAGCGAGACATCTCGGGATGCCATTGGAGACTCTGACTGGGATCGGATCATGCGCGGTGCCCGCATGCGCAGGAGAGAGCAAAGGCTCTTATAAAAAGCGGCGTCCAAATGATGTGAGCACAGAATTACTCGAGCACAGGAAAAGCATTAACTCCGATGTGTACTGTTAACATTCCGACGCCTACGCAGGTCCATCAAGAACAAAAGACCGGGGCTGCTCACGGAGGGTGTGGTTCTGCTCCATGATAACGCCGTCCACACGTCTACAGAGTCACACAAATGGAACTGGACAAGTTCCAATGGGAGACGTTGAACCATCCGTCCTATAGTCCGGAATGTCACCCTGCGATTTCCATGTGTTTGGTCCACTGAAGAAACACCTGAAAGGAAGCGCTTCAACTCGGACGACGTACTCAAGGGCACTGTGAAGGACTGGGTCTCATCACAGCCACAGGAATTCTGGGAACAAGGAATCCTGCGGCTTGTTCATCAGTGGGATCGTAGTGCTCAGGCCTATGGTGTATATTTTGAATAAAGTCTATATTTGTACCCACCGTGTCGTTTCGTACTTTTCATTTGATCACCCCTTGTAGTAGCGTAAAATCAATTACTCCAGAGAAAGCATGTTAGAAATGGGTGTTAACTGTAAATATACATAAATTATTTTTATACAACCGGATTATTTGGTGTTATCTTATTAAAATTAATGCTTTAAACTTTGCGCTTTCTTTTATGAAAATATCTGTTAGAACTATCTTGAACTCAACAATATTAGCTTGTCCAGTATTGATTTCGAAAAATTTTCTAAGGAGCCTAGTTGCTGCTACCTTTGCTATCCGATTCTGTTAAGGTGTTTTTATGTTTATTTCACGTGGAAACTTTCTTTTATTATATTTTTATTATATTTCTTAAGTTAAGAATTTCTAAAATGTACAGTTCATCTTCAAAAAAATATTATTTGCTATCAGTTCACCATGTTAAGCTGAAAATGCTGAAACTACTGAAATTAATATTAAAGTTTAAAATTTGTGTTCCATGTTTCTTATTCTTATTAAAATTTTTATTTCTAAATTTTTTTGCCTATTAAATGTAATATTTTCCGAACAAGTATTTTAAATGCTATTGTATTTAAAAAATACTGTAATTTAATATTTTAATTACATCAAAAATGACACCTTAATCTTAGCAAAAATATGATTTGACCATTGATATAATATATAAAATTGAATTTAGTCTAGAAAAATATTTTGCTACGAAGCACTTCATGCAACTGGTATGAATTTGCTAAAACTTACATATTGTACTATTAAGTAATATTAATTTCTTAATTATATTATCTTAAATTAACTTAATACAGTAATTGTAATTTTGAAAATTATTATCTCTTAATTTGTCCAATCAATCATTTAAGATACTACCTATTTTGCTTTGAAATTATAATTTTACATAGTATATTATAAATATTATTCGAATGAAATTAACAGTGAATTATATAATGGGGAGATTCTAACATAATACACATCGTTAATCACAAAAAAAATCAATATAATAAATTAATTTCCGTTTGGGAAATAATGGAATTTTCTACCACTTAAAAGATAACATACTTAAGCAGTTCACAGAAAATACTTTCATTTTATCAGGCATGGATTGAAAGTACACAAGTAGCTCCCTTGAGATGGGGAGGTTCAAAGAATATCCACATCAGATAAAATTCCTGCCTCTACCCATTAACATCAGAACAATAGTTTCCTTAGAATAATTTTAGCTTCATTCAATATTTGAAAAGAGAACCCTTCAAAAAAAGAATCTTCTGAAAAAAAGAACTTGACAAAGAAATATCAGAAAAAAAATTTGACTGTTCCTAGCACGTCGCTTTTTTTTTTTTAGTTCTTATGCCGAATAAAAATAAGATTTCCCAATTTCTAGAGATTAAACTAATTATGCTTTCTGGCAATTAGTGTGTTTTTAGGGATTAATTTTTTTTCTTGTATAAGTAGAAATACGAGAAAAGGATTCTAAAAATTTACAAAAAGTTTACACAATCAATACCAGCAGGTCATTTTTAAGTTGAAAGTATGCATATTCATTTACATAAAAAAACCCAATCTTCTCTAAAGAGTCATTAGTATTTATTGGGTTTATTAACACAAACGAGCTTATAATAATTATCGTCCTAGTAGTATTATCTCCTTTGTTATGTTTTGTTCACGAAATATATATATATATATATATATATATATTAAGCCCTTTTTCCTCCTTTATGTGTGAGTTGTTTTGAAAGGAATTTATTCTTTATGCTTAAATATTTCCTGATTCACTGTGATGAAAAAAATATTATTATTAAGAAAACATTTAATTTATATTCATATTCTTTACAAAATTAAACTATCTTTACCATAATTCTCTAGGAAAAATTCACTCTTAGAATTGCTTTTAATTCTTAGCTTAGTTTATATATATATATATATAATTTTAAAATACTTCATATTATTTTACAAACCGAAAGTTTTTATGCAGATGCCTCAAATTTGGAATTTATATCAAAACATTAATATTTTTTGGAAAATTTTGTTATTTGTGCTATATTTTAGATTTATAACATAAATTTTAAATTTAAGAATTATTGTTTGCTTTTTTATAACATTAGTAAACAAAATTAACTTTTTTTTATTAAATAAACTTTTTAGTCAAGGAGCAAAAAATGTGTTACCCTAACAGAACTTTAAAATCTGAATTCAAATACATACACAATTTTTACCATTGCCGATATTTCTTTTTAGCATGTAATTAAAATAAAAACATATATTTAAAAATAGGCCTGATACTTAAAATGTGTTGGAGGTTGTTGTTTTCCTTTAGTGATATATGCTTATCTAGCATGTGATTTATCCTTCTTAAGTGTCCAGCAATAATCAGCAAACAACGTTGTTCTCCACTGTCCCTGACATTTATTTAACATGGCAAAAATATTGGTGAAAACTTCCCCAGTATTCGTTAATAAAGGGGGCAAGATTGTCAGGGAAGAAATGCAGTTTCACTATAATTGTAGCAATATCTTTGTAAGACTATAATAGTTCAATTACAATTTTATGTAGGGTTTGCAATCCCGTGCTGAATTTTCAATCCCAGGATTTCGGGATTACATTATCTAAATCCCGGGATTGATTCCGGAATTAGGAAAAGACTATTCATTAAAAATGCTTACATATTAGCATAGTTAATGTTGCATAATAAAACTGAAAATGTAATTAAAGATTGGCTTAAAAAATATCAATGTTATTGAAACAAAAATAAAAAATAAAAACTTAATCAATCATAAAAGAACATATAAAAATAGTATATAATGAAATTAAAAAACATTTCTTCATTTATTGTGTTTCTATAAATAAGCCTTTTTAAAAGCATGGCTCGTCCTGTGTTTCATCGTTTAGACGTCTTCTGATTTTTTTTACAAATTGTCCTACCGAAGAAAATGCTTGTTTGGATTATATACTAGTAGACGTTATTGTCATTAAATAGGAGTAAGTTCTCTTCAGGTAGCCATTCCATTTCTCTCCATTTTCAATAAAGATACATTTATTTTGGAATTTTTGATGACATTGTCTCAAATCTAATAGACTACATTGGTGCATATACCTCTTTTATAACTTTATCTGGTACTTCTTTAACTTATGGTACCCCTTTGATAACGTACTGTAACTGCTATACTTAATGGTTTTTGTGTATAAATATTGTTGTCGTTTCTTATACCACCTGATCTGGACTGCGTCAGATTCAGGCCTACAAAATTTACCATGGCAAGATGCTAAATGTACGCCTGTAGTTGGCCGTAACCTTGAGCACCATTCAGCTGACAGTACGATTTAGCTCGGTTCTACCCAAATTTTGACAGAGACCTCCCTGGGTGAGGGTCAGGGGCCTTCCACCTCTCTTCTCCTTCCACTAACCTCAAAAGAGGACTTGCGGCTCGGTGGCTATTTAAAGTACCCCCATTTCGCAAAGGCACTATACATTTACAAGACATCCATGTCTTCTCCGGAATTTGAACCCAGGCTCTTTCGGCACAGCAGTCAGCGTCGCTAACCACTATATCGGATGCATAAATTGATCCAGTTATTGAATCAGAATGTGAATGAAATTCAAGTGTTACCTTATTTGAAATAGAAGATCCAGTTACATGAGCTCTTAGTAAAGTAATGAGATTTAAAGTTTCTCAAGTCTTTCAAGCAGGTCAACAATTAAGTAATGGCATTTAGTTGAAGAAGGAACTGTGATAAAACATATTTTTGAGATATTTCTTATATTATTGTGTGTAAGTATTGCAGTGAGCCTCTTAGATTTCTGCAGAGTTCTCCCGTACGAAAAATAGGAGCTGCATGTATTTTTTTTTACTTATAGCACTTATAATTGCACAAATAAATTCTACGTTCATATTTCATAAGCAAAATACAAATTTTCTAAGAATTAAATTCTTAAAAAATGTTGATGAGAAAAAAATTTTAAAATATAGTTCTGACAAAAATTAAATTCCGGGATAAGTTATTTTAATCCCTTGTTTGGGAAAAACACCGTGATCCCAAGCCTACAAACCCTAATCTTATAGTATATTTGCTTTAAGATTTCCCGATAAAATGCATAGCACATTTTTGAGACCACTGTGCTACTTTTTCAACTTTGTTTAACGGATCTTCAAATTATATATAAGCAACAAAATATCTTATTAGGAGACCCTCAAGAATTATTTCCTTTGTTTTAGAATCACTTAAGTCAAACTTTCAGACTATAAAACTGAGCACCATTTTATACATCAGCACACCATGTGTTTCACAAAGCTGTTGCGCTTAAGATCCCAAGCCCTAATTCGTCAGATGTCTCGCATGTGCTGATTAGTATATATTAAAGGCCCAGTTCTGATCTTAACCTCTTACTTTACAGAAAAAATATAGTTATAATACTTTTTAAGTTGATAAGTCAGATATCGTTGTTGTTATTTAAATGCAAAATCCCATGCAAAAGAAAAATTGATGATCAATGAAATTAATTCCTTGGCATATCAACTGATTTGTGAAACACAGATAAAACAAATTGCAAACTTTCAACGCACTTTTATAGAAAGTATCTGCGCAAGACTATCATGCTCATAAAGCACTACTGATTAAGAAGCAACCAACAGCTGTCTGCCTTATGTCGCGACGTGGCTCCAGACGAATTCACCACCCTACTCATTGCCGTTTGATAAACACGTAAATTTGATGCCTACATAACACGGTATAGCACATGTGTGTGTAAATACTACACACACCCACATAAACAAATTATTCATTTCAAACATATTTTACATATATTAGTTATCCCTGAATAAATCTCTAAAAGCCATCTGAAGTAATAATTAAGAAATCTAATTGTACAAACACTATGGGCGATAGAAAAATTCTGATTGTTGGTTTGAATTCCGCGAAAAACGTCAGTTAGAAACCATCCAAGTTTTAGTGACCAAAAATCGTGTTTGCCAGTATAATTGTGCCTGAAAAACGGAAAAGTAAGTATAATTTGTCAAGCTTTCAAAATGCGTTTGTATATTTTGTATCAAATATTTTCCAACAATTTCGAGTGTAAACAATGTAGGGAAGCTACTGAAATTGTCACTGTTGTGAATTTTTTATAACTATTTCGCGCATCTTCTTTTCTGAAACCAATGGACTTATTTTTCAAAATATTTAACGAATATATTTTTTTAAGTAATGGATAATTTATGAGAGGGAAGTAATTTTTGTATTTTTTATTACAAAAACTTTTAGTTCAAATGCATGTAATACATAATTTTTTTTATAAAAATAGATTTTTTTCTGAACATACTTATTTTATTAAATGAGCATGTATTTTGTATAATTTAGCATAATCTTGAAAGTAATTTTAAAAACCTGTTTTCCTTCATCATTAGATTCTTACTATTTAATTCACTTTTAAGTATCATTTAATAATTACTCTTCCAAAACTCTAGAGCCTTTTTTCAAAACCATTTAAAGCCCAAAAAAATAGTTCATAGTTTGTTACATTAAAAATATTATAAAAGAACAATATATACAATTTTGATATAAATTTCCTAGAAAAGATTTATTCTACTAGCAAAAATAATCAGTACTTCGTCTGAGGTGTTGATTCCATTAAACATCTGTAGAATATTTATGGTTAATTCTAGTTGAAATATTGATTGCATAATATATTAAGAATATTAGGCAATGTTACTTGCGTTAGTGCTTGGGTGACCATAACAAAATTTGGGTGTGCCTTCTATTTCTTATCTACAAATTGTCAAGCGAAAGTTTTGCTAATTGCTTAATCAATCAACAATGTTTTGGAAAAGATAATTGTCAAGGGATGGCGAGGATAAAAATTAGGTTGTTTCCCAATCGATATATCAATGTAAGAGGTAAAGACATGTTAGTGATTTCATCTAGTCTGTGGGGAAAGTTAATTTGCTGATAAATGATTCAATGAACTGATTTAGTTTCGAAGGACTAATCCTTGGAAATAAACTTTTAAATTGTTATCAGTGATCATATTAATTAGGATTCTTCATTTTTTGGTTTTTCTGCAGTAAAAATGCGATAAAAACTTATAATATAAAGAAAAATAAAATAATATAATTTGGAAAACATTTTAAAAAATTTTGATGGATATTGATTGAATAGGTTTACTTTACTGACCAAGTTTATGAAAACTACATTAGTTATCACAAATAGATATCCCGTGTGAAGTTTATTTAATTGCTTGATTCGTGAAATGAAGTTACAATTTTTAAAATTAAAAGTTTTAAAGAAAAATGTTTAGAACTTTATAGTGAGAATTAATTCATTGACTTTGTTACCATGTTTATACCTGTTTGTAAACAGTAATCAGTTTCTCTCAGTTTGTAAGCCTTAATCAGTATTCCCGAAAAATTGCATTTTATCCTTGTAGGAAGATTTTTATATATACTCAGTAAAAAAAAAGTTCGCTCGAGTAAAAAATTATTAAAATCTAAATAAATGGGTGGACATTTTTTTTTAACATGAACTACAAAAACAAATACGAAATATATGCTCACCGCTTTTTGTAGCATCTAATGGCCGTGTTAACTAAAAGGTTATGGTCAATGACTAGTGGCCGACGAGTCATGAGTTCAAGCCTTTACGCCATTGAAGATTTACCGTTTAAAAGGGTTGATGCACGTTAAATCTATCGAGTTTCAAAATCCTTTCGATGGCTTAGTGAAGAAGTTCGGACATTGAATGCCAGCTCCAGTTTTACCCTCATCACTTGACTATTGTTCAAAATTGCGATATCCTTCGCCAATAGCCCCCTTGTTAATTTTTAGTGCGCTCACTCACTCTTTCAGCAGATTCCAGTTAATATAGGTTTGATTATCATCAAGAGAACAAGTAAATTTCAATATAAGGGAGCAATAAGTCCGATTTTAAACTTCAATTAATACTAAATGAAAGTATTAAGAGTACAGCTGATATTATAGATATTCTCGCATGGCGCTGCCAATTTGATAAAATAATTGTTAAAACCGTTTTGATTATTATTTTTACAGTGATTTTCTCTATTTTTAATGAATAAATCATGATTTTTACTTATGTTGTTATTGCTGCAAAAAATATTAAAATTAATTAAATGCTTGTTTATCATTTTCTGTCACTGGCTATTTTTATATATTTCATCGCATTTCATCACTAGTACGCGTTCTTCATCTAATTCTGCAAGTCTAGATCTAATACTGTATCTATATCTGTGCTTTCTTGTGGATCATAATTATTAAAATAATATTCCCACATGTTTTTCAGGATTCTTAGAGTATGTGGGGCATCGATTTTTTTGGTGCAGTTTTTCCAGATTTCTTCGGACAACACTCGTCGGTCTCTATCTCTTAGTTCCGTGCGTCTTCCGGGACAAAGCACATTCCGACAATCACCTCACACCTTCCATTTTTTAATCACAAAAGCTATTGACGATTTTGGAATGATTAACTCATTATATACATCCCTTAAGAATCTTCCACTTCTTTGATATCCAATTATTACGCCCTTCTTGAAGTCAGAAAGCTCTGAATTTCAGGATATCTTGCATGCGATTAACGCCAATGATGTTTCTTGTCAGATAATTAAGGATACGGAAGGCATGGCGTAGATCAGGAGCATAGATAATCTCATTTACATGACTGTCCAAATAGTTTGTAAATAGTGTATTTAAGAACCCAACTCCCATTGACATAGTGTGGAAGGTCGATGGACCGGTGCCGGCTCAAATGTGGTCCTGATCATTTGGCTGTGATCGAATGCGACCTGCTCGACAAATTGGGAGAGGTGCTCTCGCCCTCTCCGACTCGATTTTATTTTCTATCTCAGACTTTCTATCGACTTCAAGGACTCACCAATTAACAAAATGCAGCTACCCTATTGGACGAGTGCACTGTGCTATAAACATCATAAATAGACTCCTTTCTACCGTTTCTCCACAGTCGGAAGTCGACGATCAAGGGGTCGGGTTTTTCCGGTCACTGAGTTAGTTGACCCGACACCCAATGATTAAGTTAGTCGTACGCTAGCCTCGGTCGACATAGTATTTTTTCATACACCCATCACTTCAACGCAAACAAAAATAGCTCCATTAATTTTTCTTTTTATTTTAATATTTTAGGTCACAATCAAATGTTTTCTTTAAACTTAATTTTTTTAATTTTAATTCCCATTTACCACCCAACTAAATATGGCAAGAGAATCTTAATGTCAATTTCTATTTCAAGATAGGGGCACTTGGCTGTGGTTCAGAATTACGAGGTACAGAATGCGACGTTAGTAAACACTCACTCACTCACTCATGCCACATTTATAATGGCAATATTTCTTTCAGTTTATATTTAAAAATGGAATATCCAATGAAAGTTCCGAAATGCTTGAAGTTTTTATTTGTATTTTGAGTTTCAGATTTCAAATACATGAAATCTACATTTAAAAAAAAACATTTTACTCAATCCGGATAATCAATCAGAATCTTAATCACGAAATCAACAGTGTTGAGTCATACAAAAATATGTATAATACATTAATGAATTAAATTTCAAATCTATCCGTTATACTTTAAGCAATTTTTATAAATTTAATATAAATATAACTCCCTTTACTAATACAGTTTAATATTCTAAAAATCTTATTTTAGATACATCCCTCTGGAAAAAAAATTACAAGCTTCTTATCATTTACTGATAAAGATATAATTATATTATCGAGAAGACAACAATTCCTTCGTTCTCGACACGTCCACGCCCTATTTCAGTTAAGGGAAAATGTGGTCTTCCCTTCCCCTCGAGACTTTATTTCCCTCGTCATCCATAATCCCCTTTATTCACCAATCCCTTCAAGCTCGAGGTTATCTTCGGGAGAGTGACGTGAAGCTAATATTTAAGACACTTTCAGTGGTCGTAACGTGGCTCTCTGGGCTAACTTTCGTTGCTCCTGGGTATTACGGTCTTAATCCATCGAGCTGAGATGACACTGAATGAGGGGTGTTCACATGCAGTAAGTAAACTGGTGTGGTTGTCTGTAAAGGTTATGGGTGTCCTATGTCGAAGTAGATAGCTTTTTGGACGTGACAGCAATCTTTGATAATGGAAAACAAATCAAAGATGTGATTACAAGTAGTAGGGGATGTGCGTTTGGAAATAAATGTTAGACAAATGATTTAGACATTTTCTGAAAGATATTTCGAGAAAAGCAAATAGTAATTTTATGCTTGAAAAATGTTAAGTCCTTATTTTAAAAGGATCTAACTCGCAATATTCCGGTTATATATTAAATTAAGAATTTAGGTTTTTTTCTATTAATATTATTACTGAAAATATTCGATTCAAATTATTATATCAATAATAAATTAAAAGAGTATATATTTACTGTGTTTACCTCTTCAACAATTTTCAATATATAATACATAGAATAATATTAAATTCCAGAATACATGTATTATTCTCTTGTATGTATTTTTTACGCTTTTGCTTAAATGAATTTAGTTTTTGTAAGAAAGCACTTGATTTCAATCTTTTTAATTTATTGATGCAAAATAGTACACACACACACTCATAATAATTACGTCTCAAATTTTAAATGAACCACAATTACTGCACTAAATATAGCTACTTAAAAATTCTCAAAAAAAAACCACTGTATCAAATAACAGCTGAAAAAATGAGTTAAAGATGATGTGTATTTTTAATCTACAGTGGTTACTGAATATTTTCATAATTTGCATCAGTATATTCCATTGTGAAATAACTCTAAGGCATAAAAAGAAATCCAACATTAGAATGCATCAAAATGTTTGTAAATGACTGGTTTTCATTGTAAAGTACATTTTTTATTGTAAATTTTGATTGATATTAAACAGATTTCATTTTTTAAACATGCCAATCAAAGTAAATGCATTGGATGTATTTGAAGTTATAACTAAAATGTTTGCTTACCATACGTATCAAATTAAATACACGAAATTTAATTAAAGTTATTATTCCTTATTATTAAAACATTTTAACAATTTTTATTTCTTCATTTTTCTTCTCTCGTATCAATCTTTTTTTTAAATATCAGCATTTACTTCTTTAATTAAGGATTAAAAATTTCTTGCATTGGTATGTCAATCATTTATTCTATGATTATTCTAAGATTTTTTTTTAAAATTATTCTTGGAGAGCATGGCGTAATATTTAACAAACAAATTAATATCAGAAAGGAATTTCTGTTAAATTATACCAAATTTAAATTATAAGTACAATTTTATATGTGATTTAACTCAAAATTTTTTTAATAATATTATTATTTGAAGTAAATTGCTTTATCTCCAAAATAATTCATGAAAAATCTATCGGAAAATATTTATCAGAAATCTATACAAATAAATAAAATTGAAGTGTCTGTTTGTAATTTCAAATTAGCAGCTTTTTACTTAATGCACTAAAAGTATATACGGTACTCATAACAAAAACCAATTTTTAAAATTTTTGTCTGTCTATCTGTCTGTCTGTTCCGGCTAATCTCGGAAACGGCTGGTGCGATTTTAAAAATTCTTTCACTAATGGAAAGCTACATTAACGGGGAGTAACATAGGCTATATTTTATTCCCGTATTCTTACGGGAACGGAAACTATACGGGTGAACGTGAAACTGAATGCCAAGATGAACGCCAAGCTGAGCTAATGAAGTCGTTGTTTTGGTTACTGGCGACCGATGCTCTTCATGAGACATAATAGTGTTACGCGCACATGATAATACGCTGACACGTGCCATATTTTTTTTTATGATAGTTATCTCACTGTTCAGTTAAGTAGAGCATCGGCTGTTTCGTATGCACTTTTAAAAATAATAAATGAAGGCTTCATAAGCAAAAAGCATTGCAAGAAACAAAAAATTGATAAGTTTTACGGTTAGTTTTAATCTTTCTTTTTTTTTTATTTACATTTTTAGTCACATTTAAACAATAGTTATTATTTACTTAATATTTATATTGTAATCGAAGAAATAATATTTTTCAAGGTATCTTTCATTTTTCTACCTCTCTGTTTTTCTTAATTCAAATTGTTCTTAATTTCCTAATTGTGAGTTTCTTTAATGTGGCGTTGCGGGGCTCAAGTGGCGTTATAGATATTATCCCCATTTTTAAACTAATTAGACGTACAGTCTTGAAATTTGATAAGCAGATTCCTTTCGTAAAGTAGAGAACCGCTAACAAAATGGGTTTCGCGAATATGAACTTCCAAGTTTAATTTCGGGAAGATTAAGAGGCGTAATTGATAAATGATTTCCATTTTAAACTATTTGAATCATCCTGCTGAAAATTGGTAGACATGTTCCTTTCATGGAATAGAGTTCCTCTAACAAAAGAGAAAAACGAAAATTGACCCCAAAGAGGGTTGCGAGGGGTCAAGAGGAGTTACAGAAAAAAAAAACATTTTTTAATTGTTAGACCCATATACTTGAAATTTGTTTAAGCATGTTTCTTTGGTTGAATAGGGATCCACTAAGATGTATTTTAAGCAAATCAAGTTCTGGGGGGTGCAGGGGATTACTGGACGTATTGACAAAAAAAATTACTTTTTTCGAGCTACAAGGACTATAATAATGAAATTTGGTTTGCATTTTTCTTTTGTTGAGTTGAAATCACTAAGAGCGGTTATTTTGGAAAACGGCTCTCAACGGGATTACGGGGATATTGATAGTAAACTTTTGTTTTTTTTTCTGTTAGATTTAGACTTGAAATTTGGCTTGCATGTTCAATTTACGGAGTAGAGATCCACCGAAAATGGTTTTGCGGGAATCCACTTGTTTTTGGGTTACGAAAGAGCAAACATCATTCTAAGCTTCAATTTTAGAGATTTTTAGAAAAAATCACAAATTAGATGAGTTCTGCCCTTTTTTTTATCAACAGGCGACAGTTACAGGTATAAAGTATATATTTTCAATACAATCGAATTCTTAATGGCAGTACTTAGATATCAATAATTTATACATATATATAAGCAGTAAAAATTTATAAAACATCATGAAATTCCCAGCGAAGCGGGCGGGTAACAGCTAGTCAGA
>BMAO01036270.1:0-32390 GCA_019973975.1 Trichonephila clavata
TTCAGAAATGATTTTTATAACAACACATCAAAATTGAAAAATCGAAATTTGTTCATAAGCCTTTGGTACATAATGGGCCCCGTTCATGTTATCTTTTGTAAATCTTTACCAATTTTTTCCAAATTTTGGTTAAAATGATTATTTTTTATGTTATTTAATATTGACATATTTTTCTTAAAATACACTAAACAAATCTAAAAACCACAAAAAAAACTCCATATATCCATTTATTTTTAAAAATAGTTTTACAAATATTCAGATACTATAACTCTTAATTTTAAGCGAAATTTTGAAATTATTTAAGAAGACCTATCTTGGATCGTATTCATGTGCCAGTTCATCTCGAACCCCGATAGCATGGAACAGATTCACTGCTATTTCCTTCCACAAATCCCGATGGATTCTAAGATGAGTAATATTTTAAGGCCGCACGACATCCTGGTAGTAATTCACTTCATATTATTTACTTAGTAATTCACTTCCAAGAGTTCACGATTAACCTTCCACATCCTAATGGCTGGTGTTAAATAACATTTACAGCTGCTTAAATTCAATTCATCTTCACAGAAAGTGGTTTTTAAATTATAATCACAGTTAAAGAAAACACTTCCAAGAGGATAGCAGAAATACCGCTAATAGAATGCGTCACAACTCCGTTAAATCACGTCTTAGTCCCTCAATTTTTTCACAAGCAACACAGAGCAATTCATGCATAACTATTACTGGATTCCTTTTTAATAGTTATACTCACTAGTTCCTCACTAGCGCAACAACGGGGAGTTCCAGCTTATCTCCATTTTATGTCAAATGGTCATATAAATTTGACTATTCTGTATTACAATACTTCTTAATACAACTTATATAGGAATTATTAATCTAAAATTACTGAAAGAAGTTTCAATCCTCTAAAGAAAAAGTGAGATTTGTTTTCTTTGTTATGTATTAAATATTTTTGATTATTTTATTTAATTCAGCGTTTCTCAAATTGTGGGACGCGTCCCCCTGGGCGGGCGTGACAACTTTATGAGGGGGTCGCAAACATATTGAAAAGTAGAAATCAAAATATAATTTTAAAAAAAATATTAATTTAATGAAAGTAAACAAAATACATTTTGACAGAATAAAAAATAAAATACACATTTGCACCCATATATCACACTTATGAATGCATCATTGCTGTACAATGTATTTTATAATTAATTTGACAACACCAAGTTAAGAACAAGTTTAATAATTATCAGTGCCCCTATGGGATAGTCATATATAAAATTATATACAAAAATTAACACTTATCTTGTTAATATGTACGGTTTTTTAATGAAAAACTTAACTGCCGATAAAAAGTGACGTGAGTTGCTTCTAAATGCCAAACGTTTGCGAGTACGCAAACGTTGCCACGTAGGGGCGAGTATGTGATGTACTGAAGGAGGGGGGGGTGAAGGAATATAAAGCAAATAATCTGAAATGATTACATAACCCTTCGCAAACATTGCAAGGTCCTTTTATGGCATTCCAAAGCATTCGGAATCATTTTATGGATAGCAGTGCACAGAAAAGATTTTACTTCAGAAAGATGAATATACTTACGTACGGGAAATTAACGCTTTGGCTGAGAGAGACGTTTATATACGCCGATGGAACTTAAGATGTCAAAGTCATATCGTGGTCTTAGTATCAAAGTATAGTATTATTGAATCCAATACATTGTTATTGTATGAAGGAGGCGTGATGAAAACTATTATTAAATATTTGGTCACGAATATTGTAACTTTGAGAAGCAGTGATTAAGACTATTAAAAATATTCTCTCTATTTTTTATGATTTTTACATCATTTATTATGTTTGAAATTAAATTAGAATATGTGACGTAACTCTACTTAAAATTGGCTTTAGTTCTCATGACACGTGGAATTATCATCCTTTTTTAAGAGAAAAAAATGCTTTTTTTACCTTAATATTTTTTTATATTCACAAATTGAATTAGAAAGTGTGAAACAAGTCATTTTATTGATTGGCCATCATTATTTCCCTTCTGGTTCATTTCTTGGCTCAAACCTCTTGCTTTTGTCAGCGACTTTTGATTTCATCTCGAGAATAAAAGGAAGAAAATTAAATTTACGGTTGGAAGATTTTTTCAAACTCTATAACTCACTTAAAAGAATGATTTATTTTCGGTTTATCGATGACACTAAGTTATTGGAATACATCAGCGAGTTTGAACTATTTTTAGCACATAAATTCTGTAACATTTTCAAAGATTTTATACAATCGTTTGGGAAATAATTCATAAATTTTAAACCGACATTTTCGACAATAATATACATTAACAATTATAATTTTTTTATTTTAAATATGCTTTTTTCTTAATTGTAGATTACGACTATATACTAATTCTATAAAATTATATGATAGTACAAATATAAATTACAATTTCTGAGTATGAACACATTCATTCAAATATATAACAACACCTTAAAAACCATTGAATGATTGAAAAGTTATATTTTCGTAAGTTTTTTTTTAGTTTTAGAATGTAGATACTATTAGAAATACATAATTTAATAATCATAGTAATTCAAAGATATTAAAAGGTTTCTTACTTAGTACATTCAAATTTTATCAACTTCTAAGGAAACTTTTCTATTTATGTATTAGTATTTGAATTAGTATATTTTTATTCAAATGCTTCATATATTTCATATTTATATGTCTTTTTTGAATTCAAAAGGTAACTGTTTTCATTGCTGTTATTTTTGAAGTAGTGTTGTTTGTATATTGTGTTGTTGAAATAAACCACCTTTATATCAACACCTCTTAAAAAATGTTTTAATGATTTGTAATTTTTATCGAATTTATTAAAAGAAACAAAAAAGAACGATGGGATTAAAATGAAATTTTTAATTTAATTTTTAAGTTAAATTAATCACCAAAAATTCAATTTTGTTTATTTTTACAACTATACGAATTACTTTAAATATTTTAATATATCAGTTGTTTCAAAATTTGTGGGATCGAATTTAAATGCATGGAACTTTAAATGTCAAATTTTTATCTCTTTGTGCCCGTTATACTTTAGAAATAAAACATTTAAGCTACCAATCTAATCATTTTTATTAGTGGGAGTAAATTATGGCTCCGGAAATAGATTCTCGAACCCGAAACGAAATTTTACAACATTTGAAATATGTTTGGTCCAGTACAGTTATAAATAAAGAATTTAAAAATCGGAAAATACATTTTGCTCATGGAATTTTACCTAAACTTCGAAAATAAATAAAATTTGGCTGACTATCAAAAGTCCCAGGAAAATAATGTGGACAAAAGAAAGTCATTAGTGAAAAAGTAAAAAAAAAAAGAATCTGAAAAGACCTATCGCTGTCAAAAATCCTCTGCATCAAAGAACTTTAGCAAAGAAACCAGATATCGCAATCGACAGTTTGTCGTAACATAAAGAAAATTGGCTGTAAAAAAGTGAATAAATCGGTCTGTACTCAAATGTCTATAAGACTGTAGAAAAACGAAGAAAACGTTCTTGGCCTCTGTATTTCTTTTTACGAAAAGGTAGATACAAAGCATGGGTAACTTCCTTCTGAAGCACTGTTTCATCTGTCATTTACAACTCGCATAATGAAGATACAGTGCATTTAACACAAACAAAAGCGTCAGAAATACGCAGCAATTTTTCAAAAAGGAAGTTGATGGACTAGTGTTATGGTATGGATGAAAATGTCCTCACAAGGCTTAACAAAACTATTTTTTGTAGAACCAAAAATTAAAATGGATGGTAAATACTATCGAAATAATGTTTTGAAACACTTGATCAAAAAATATAAACGTGCTTACCCTAAAGAAAACTTTGTTTTTTTCAAGTAAACTTTTGCTTGAAAAATGATTTGATGCACAAAGATTCTGCATCAAATCATACTGTAAATCCGATTATAAAGTGGCTGAATGATTAAAATATAAATTATATGCCTCTTGAGAAATGGCTACCACCATCTCCTGACTGTGTTCCTTGTGACTTTATTTATATGGGGATATTTAAAAAAATAATTAAATAGACGTGAAGTAAGAACACTCCAAGGACTTCAAAAGAAAATCAAAGAGGGAAATTACCTCCCAAAATAGCCAAAATACCCTTTTGGCTTGGCCGAAACGTTTACGCAAAGTGTACTATGCTGAAGAAAACAAGTTAAAAAATTTAATGTAAATATCTTATTTCTATAAAAATTCATGATACTCTGAAATGGGTCACATTATTTTTAAATCAACCGGTAATATTCAAATCAATATGCATTATTTTTATAGAGAAATGCTGTTGCTGATATTTGAAACAATTATTGTTTATGCGGCAAAGCCCATTATCACGACAAATGTAAAATTAGAAAAAAAATATTTAATTAAACTTTTATAACTAAACACTTTATTATGTATATACATAAAAAGCTAAAATTTTAAGTAACCTACTTCTCTCGCTCACTCCTTGTTAAAGGTTTTAAAAAACTAACATTTCCATAGTATTATTAAAATAAAAAAAAGATATTGAAAATTATTTTATCACTTTCAACATTATTATTATATGGGGTTGAATAATAAATTGGGTAAACTAAAACGTATAAGGATAAATGAAGAAATAAATTTTAATATTTTCTAACTTATAACTTATTTTCGTTTAACTAAACAAAATGATTTATTGTGAAGGATAATTTATAAATACTGCTTTTAGCTTCGGTAATAATGTTCGTAACTGATGAAAAAAATTAAGTATCCAAAATAATAATATTTATTTATTTTAAAAATATTTACACGCATAAATTGCTCTATAATCACTTTAAGAAATATAATTATGCTGCTAGAAAACACGAGAAACAGTTTTTCTTAACTTAATCTACATCTAATATAACCATGAGAGAGCATATTTTCCGCAGAATTCATCTTTTTACATCCTTAGATTTACTTACGTCAAAATGAACATCATTTTTCACTCGTGGCTCTGTACATTTAGTAAAATCTTGTGAGCTAAACAGGTGAAACTTAACATAATTTTTTCTTTTATTGTGAAAATTATTATTCTTGAAATAGTGTTTTGTGATAATATCGCTTAAATTTTAAATGTCGCTCAGAAAATAAATTTTGGCTCAGTTAACTTTCCTTTTTAATTTGATTAATGATGCGAGTGTATAAGTAACTTCAGAAGAAGGAAGCAAACTATTCAATATAAACGAATTAAAAATACTAGTTAGTATAGGTTGCGTATAAATCAAGTTTCTCACGTGTACTACTTAAATTAATGGAAACGTTACACATTTAATAGAATTTAAGGATTTTTAGAACTGAAGTTTTTATTACTATGAATTATTATACTAAATATTTGACTTTTAAAATTTTACAGAAATATAAAATTTTATTAAGTATTTTTTCACTTTTTTAATGTATAGAATGCATTTTTAGTAATTAAGCAATAATGCAGTTTTTATGGAACTTTATAATTTTTACTAGAGAAAAAAAATAACAATTATCAGATAAATCTCAAATAAAATACATTTAAAATATTTTTAGTTATATTAAAAATTAAAAAAAAATATAAAACACATAATCTCACGATTTTTAAAAAAAATAAACTTTTTAATCTTAAAGAAAATTATAAAGTTTATGTTTTCATGTGATGGTTGGCTTTCTCTTGTACTTTTAGTTATAACAATTTTTGCCAGTAATTAATTACATTTAAAAAAAATATTAAAAAAAGAAGAAATTTCTTCTAAATTTCAATGGTACAAAATGTTTTTAAGCAAAATAAAAGTAATTATCGCATGATGAATTAATTTCACTTACGTTATCATGAATTTTGTAAATTATTGAATTTGCAGACTTAATATTCTAACGAATAATTTTTTAGATACATTTAAAACCACAGTATTTTATTTCGAAATCAGTAATATGTTTGTCTCTAATTTGCCACTTCTTTTTCCCGATTTGAGACACAGTATTATTATATATTTCAGAAAATTTTCATTAGTTACTGTATTTTACTTTATTATTTCCTACCGATCTATATAAATACCTTGTTTAAGGTAATTTAACTAGCTAAAGTTACTCGTTGAGGATTGATTCCCATTTAGGAATATTTACAGGTTAATCAAGAATTGTGTTCCGAGTCTATGAGAAAATGGTTATACGCTTTCATGGACGGTTGCTAGTTGACAGACAACAATAATGCAGGGGCTGCAGTTAACTGCTCCCTATTCTCCTTTTATGAACCAATAAGAATATACTGCTTTCTATGTTGAGATTGCTGCTACAAGCATTGCTATATCTCATCTTCATTGCACACACATCGTTTTTCAAAGGTAGTTATTTTAAATTATTCACGGATAGCCATTCAAGCAATATATTCCCTTAAGACACCTATGTCAGTAGATATTCTAAAATGTCAACATTTATTTAGCGATATACTTCAAAGCCATATAGACATCACCATGCAATGCATTTCATCGCAATGTGGCATTAATTGATATGAAAATGCATATTACTTATTAAGGACGGGGACAAAAGTCATTTAAATCTCTAAAAATACAGTTTTTTATAGTTCCAAAATAATGAAAAAAAGTACTGCATGTAACATTTCTGGTCGAAACTCAACGAGAAGAATAAACAAAAAATATCGTTTTACAAACTGTTTGGACTTATCAAAATTGCCGCAATAGAGCTGTGGCTTAGTGTCGAATCCCCAATGGTCATGACTGCCTATCCAAACATTTAAACAATATAACCATTTCCCACAGTCCTCTTTGTAAACTATGCGAATCCAACGAAAAAATGGACGACATTCATTTGGCACGCTTCCGTACATTCAACTATGGATCCATGGGGAGCAGATATTGGTAGGCTAGATGCAAAATGAGTGATTTATAGATTGTACTGTAGACTCGTGTTTTTGTTTTCATTTCTTGTTTTTTTTTGCTCATATTCTCCGTTTTTCATTTCTTTTGTTTTTTTCATAGTTGTCTTCTAATCCGCCTTTGGAAATATATATATACTATGTTTATTCGAATCTAAGGAATCATCGATTCCAATCCACACCCCAAATTCTACACCCGTCTTTGTTTTTAAAAAGGTGGGGTAAAAGGTTAAGCGAGATATCTGATACTTAACAAATTGAAAAAAATCAAAGGAGAACTAATAAATGAATAATTAATTTACTTTACCAGTATTAAAAAGTTTTAAATACATATGTGATACTGTAGTTGTTCTAACCGTCAATAGTATGTTCCGAAAATGATTCGTCACATTCACTGTCACAGCTGAGATCGGAATTGTTGAAGATATACAAGTAAGATTCATATCACGTTGTGTACGCCATCGATATCATGTACTTTTTTCAACCGTATTAAGTTCCCCAGCCGCTGTTCTGTTTCCTGTTTTATCTGGGTAAAAAATCGCATTTATGCTCATACCTGCGTCATAGTGAACTCGTCTTGATGTCATTACTAACCTCTATGATATTTAGGAGATAAAAAGAAATTTGCCCATTTCGAATTTTTCTTTTTGAATTATTCATTTAAGTAACCATAACATCCTTAGAAAAAAATAAAGCTATGTTCAAATAAAAAATTCTTCATTATTAATTGCGTGTTATTAATATATCAAAAATCACTAAATTGGCATGTCACAATTAATTGCTAAATGAATATTTTTAATCAATATGAATATAAAAAAAATAATTAATTTTGTTTTGTATTTTATGATTTCTTCTAAAATAAATAAATACAGATGAATTTAAATGAAAATGTTTTTTAAAAAGTTCATTGATCATTTAGAATCAGTGATTAAAAAAATAAAACGCCGAAAACTTTTTTAAACAAATTTTAACAAAACACTCAAAATACTTAAAACAATCATTTAATAATTTCTTCTTTTCTAAAGACAATGGCATGAAACTTTTTTCCGTATGTCGAACATTTCAAAATATCCTCACAAATTTACTTCAAGATTTAAAATAGTAGTAAAATTTTGTAATTTGAAAAATTTCTACTTTTCTGTCTTTTTTCAACATACAACTATTTTTAAAAAGGCTACATTTTTGTTTCCGGGGACAAAAAAATTGCAACGAAAGAATTGAAAAGTGAGTCAGTGATTTATAAATTCGCACTGTTCGCCTATTCGAGGGTTTTTAATTACGGACCTCGAAATTTTCAACCATGGTCAAGTGACGAGGAGGACACCTAAGCTTTTACACACCTCTCCTAAGTACCGCACCACACCAACGCAAGAAAAAATTTTGAAAAAGGGAGTTTTAATGTCATAGTTACAGAAATCACTCACATCGCGCATACACACACATACGTGCTATCGTCCTGAGGGAAACAGGAAATTCCCATGAGGATGAAGTTATTCACTGGTAAAAGCCCGTGCAACGCCGGGATAAGCGGAGAGGAAAAAAACAAAGATGTCAATGTAATTTCGAGAAATAATATTGGAAGTGCTGATTTTGTGAAGAGAAGGGAAAATGTTAACCGAGAAAGCCATGACACGCACTCACGGGCCATACACTCACATCATACGAGTCACACCCACACAAAAGTGCTGGCGTCAGAAAGAAAGGAGGAAATTAACATGGGGATTAATTTATACCCTCGGTAAAAGCCCGTGCAACGCCGGGCCGGGTCAGCTAGTCTAATATATAAAATTCTCCTGTCAGAGTGTTTATAACCAAACTCCTCCGAAACGGCTGGACCGATTCTAATGAAATTTTGTGCGTATATTCAGTAGGTCTGAGAATAGGATGTAAACTATTTTTCATTCCGATATTGCAATTAGTTAAAAAGATATTAATTAAAAACCTTAAAACGCCTAATTGTTTTACTACTGCGGGTTGTTTACTTGGCAGAACTTCCATTCCGTTTCGGCCGAGCGGTGATCCGCCGTTTTCCACCATCTTAAAATTGCCATCCAATTTTTATTAATGAAATCAGGCAAAAATTAATTATCGAATCGGAAAGATCATTTATTTCGCCACGATACGGTATATTTTTTCTCCCTCAAAATAACGATATTTTCTATTTTTTACGAATTTTTTAAAAAAATGGTTGATACTGATGCTTTTTTATGAAAATTATTATTAAATCGTTGAGTATGAATTTGTATTTGTGTAATTAAAACGATATTCTACATTAATTAACTTCAAGCCTTTCTCTTTTAGATCCATTCATTTAAAAAAAATTCCCAAAACTTTTTTTTAAAAAGAGTTTTTAAAAATCAGTCGAAATTTTTACTAAACATTAAATAACTTTTTAATTTATGAAGGTAATCGCACGAAACTTTTTTTACATGTGTAAAACAATATTATCCGTAATCTGTATGAATATTGAAAAAATTGCTTGAAAATTACGGATTTAAAAAAAATTGTGATTTTCGTAAACTACTTTTTTTTTTAGAAATAACTTCAACAGTATTTTTTATTCCTAAGTACTTCGTTTTTGCAATTAATTTGTGAAGTTGGAAAGCATTAACTTAAAAATTATGCCCTAAAAATTAAAAAAATTAATAAAAAATACGCGATTTTACAGTTAGCCAAAACTTGGAGTCGAAAAATAGTTTAGCGCCTAAGATGTTTGAATTGTTTAACCGTCGACCGCATCTAACTCAAGGGTTACACTAAAAAGTTCTGCCTTAAAGGGGGGGGGGGAATCAGTAAATTTGGCGAGTAAAAAAAGGCGAGTGAAAAAGTTATTTTTGCTTCAATTCACGCCATTTTTTCTTTAGGTAATTTTAAAAATTAAATCATTATAGATATTAGATTAAGATGACAAAATATATTTAATACATTTCCGAGACTCATTTAAAGTATTTATCAGTATCAAAATTTGTGTTCTCTTTCATAAAATGTATAATTTATGTTAAAATAATGCCTAATGTATAAATCTTTTTTGACATATAATTTTATAATAAAAACGCAAAATTTGCCCAATTCGGTTTTTTTTTTGAATTATTCATTTAAATAAGCATAACTTTTTTAGAAAAAAATAAAAGCTATTCTTAAATAAATTTTTTTTTATTATTAATAGCGTGTTATTAATATATCAAAAATCACTAAATTGGCACTTCACAACTAATTGCTAAATGAATATTTTAATCAATATTAGTATAAAGTAATTAATTAATTTGGTTTTGTACTTTATGGTTTCTTCTAAATTGAATAAATATAGTTGAACTTATATGAAAATGATTTTTAAAACGTTCATTGATCATTTCGAATCAGTGATTAAAAAAATTAAATGCCGAAATCAATATTTATTTTTAAGAATTTAAAAAAAATTTTTTTTTTTAACAAAACAATGATATTTTGCATATATTATGATTTTTTTCTAAAATGAATCCAAATCGTTGCGTTTAAATAAAAATGATTTTTAAAACTTTTAGAATCAGTGATTTAAAAAATAAAAGGCCAAAAACTGTTTTGAATAAATTTTAACAAAACACTCAAAATACTTAAAACAATCATTTAATAATTTCTTCTTTTATAAAGATAATTGCATGAAACTTTTTTCCCGTGTGTCGAACATTTCAAAACATCTTCACAATTTTACTTCAAGATTTAAAATAGTAGTAAAATTTTGTAATTTGAATTATTTATACTTTTCTTTTTTCAACATACAACTATTTTTAAAAAGGTTTCGTTTCCGGTGATTAAAAAATTGCACCGAAAGAATTGAAAAGTGAGTGAGTTATTTATAAATTCTCAGTGTTCGCCTATTCGAGGGTTTTTGAAGACGGACCTCGAAATTTTCAACCATGGTCAAGTGACGAGGACGACACTTAAGCTTTTACCCACCTCTCCTAAGTACCGCACCACAACAACGCAGGAACAAATTTCGAAAAAGGGAGTTGTAATGTCATAGTTACAGAAATCACTCACATCGCGCATACACACACATAAGTGCTATCGTCCTGAGACAAACAGGAAATTCCCATTTGGATGAAGTTATTCACTGGTAAAAGCCCGTGCTTCGCCGGGGTATGCGGAGAGAAAAGAAACAAAGAAGTCAATGTAATTTCGAGAAATAATATTGGAAGTGCTGATTTTGTGAAGAGAAGGGAAAATGTTAAACGAGAAAGCCATGACACGCACTCACAGGCCATGCACTCATATCATACGCGTCACACCCACACAAAAGTGCTGGCGTCTGAAAGAAAGGAGGAAATTAACGTGGGTATTAAGTTATACCCTCGGTAAAAGCCCGTGCAACGCCGGGCCGGGTCAGCTAGTACATGTATAAAAGTATCAGTAATGTACAATGTATTCTGTAATGTATTTAACAATGCTAAATTAAGAGCAATTTTAATAATTACTAGTGATCCCATGGGCTTGTCCCATATATAAAATTATGTACCAAAATTAACACTCCTTTTAAATTAGTACGGTTTATAATTAATCCCTTATATGCCGATTATAAGTTACGCAAATCACTCCCCATACCACCGTTTTCTACGTAGTCGAACGTATGTGATGCATTGTGGGGGATAAATAAGGAAATCCTCTCAAATACATAAATCCTTCACTATCACTCTCAAAGTCATTTTATTGCATTACAAAGCCTTCGGAATAAATTTATGATAGCAGAGCACAGAAAGGTTGTCTTTCGGAAAGACTAGGCGTATATATATACGTCTGGGGCAATTAAAGCTTTGGGTGAGCGAGACGTTTAAATACAGTGGTGACATTTAAGAAAAAAGTCGTATTTCAGATTTAGTGTCAAAGTATAATAGTATTGGATTCAATATATTGTTATTTGTATGGAAGGGGGTGATGGATATTGAGCTGATGGTATGGTGAGCTGATGGATATTGAGGTTGGATATTGGGGCGTAAATATTGAAATTTTTAGAAGAACTGGATTATTGTATTTATTATAAATTTTTCTTTAACAGAACATTTGGAATTTTGAAACAAAATCCAAATCTCTTTACAATTTTAACTTTTGTTATAAAATAGACATTATGAGAGTGCTTGTCAAACTTCCAATGTTTGCGACCCAATTTTCAATCATAACTTTCATTACGCCCCCCCCCCATCTATATCATAACAATTTATTGAATACAGAAAAATGTACTTAGACAATAAAGCTACAATACGACCATAAGTATATGAGGTACAAATTATCAAGATACGAATTTAATTTTTTATATCTTACTTCTAAGTAACACATATTTTAACTAAGAGTTAAAGAAACTTAATATTTTCTAAAATAAAATCCTTTATTTCTTACTTTTCTATGTGTTCACCTCCCCCCCCCCACAGTATTATCACTGGCCCCCTTATTTTGAAAACCGCTAGACAATGATATTTATTTAAGTGCAATTTGCGGAACCAAAATAGATTAATTTCTGCAGAATAATTTGTTTGGACCTTTTTTCTCTATTTTTGATGACACTTTCATTAATTTGTTTGTAAAAACCAGAAACATAATGTATTTTTGAAGTATTTTCAAAATTCCTAAGAAAAGTGTAATTTTATAAAATGCTTTGTCATTTTTTAATATTTTTGGTGTTTCTTTGAATACGTGTTTTCCTTTGGATAGGTCTGCATTTCGAAAGTAACATACAAAAGTGCACCGTACTGTTCTCATGATTTTCAATTGACTGATTAGCAAAAAAGTAAAGAACTGTTTGTATTGGAAAAAAATTAAGTACAGTAATCTGAAATAAAAGTATTTTTTTTAAAGTTGTATATCAATTTAGCATTTAAAAGAAAAAAACTAGTATTTCCTTTGTAAAGTTATTACTTTTTCAATAATGCATTTTATATTAAATTTCATCGTCATTTAGGAATACAGAACATTCCTTATCTTCAGATATTCAATAATGAATATGTATAGATATATGAATATGTACATGAGTGGTTTAAAAGTCACGTAGGCTCTATATATACACCTTGCATTTTATAAAAACCATTTAAATAGCGCATACACGTAAATTTCTAAATGATGATATAAGTAAGAATATTTTACTTAGGTATAAATATTCAGAATACTTTAGGATGAATTTTTCTGTAAATACCATAAGAGTATTTAGAAAGTAAATTAAGAACAAAAGCTTAGTACAGAGACCGAAACGCATATTTGAAGAAATTGAGAAACTGTTTCTAAAAAGGAGAATGCTTTGTGTAATATTTACATATAACAAACTGATAAAGCAAGTTAAATATTTCGTTATCTTACAATAAATGTTAGAATTTAATTGCAAAAAATGAAACATGTTACTACAAATATACCAATATACAAAAATTGTACTACTGTAGTGCAAATAAGACAGTAAATTTCTTTAAACACTAGTATATTTAAATAGTATAAAAGGGTAGCTAATGTATAAAACAGTGTAACATACTTTTAAAATATGAAACAAAGAAATTTATGCAGAAAACAAAAACATTATACAGTTACGTTTCAATCCTCTTTTAAATAGTTCATGGTACATTCGTAAATTGTAATTTTTTTATTTCATCTTATACTTTCTCCTGAAATAATCAAGAGATTTCTTAGACCACATAACTGCCACAGGCGTATATATCCGCCTCACTCAACCTGCGGTTAAGAGACCCGGACGTATATAAACGTCTTTTCAAAATATGATTCTTTTCTTTGCTCTGTTATTAGTAAAACTATTCTTAAGGCTTTCAAATGCAAAAAAACTGACCTTGACTGTTTTTGCAAAGGATTTACTTATTTCAAAGAAAAATTTGCTTATTTTTGCCTTTTCTACCCCTTTTTCCGAAATACTGCATACGCGTGCCTATGTGAAAAACGCTGGCACTGGAAAGCGAATAGCGTAACTTTTAATCGGTTATTAAGAAGTTAAAAGTGTATAATAATATAGAAAATGCGGATGTATACAAATGTTATTTGAAGGCACACACTCAAACTACTAATGTTAAACAGAATTGCGAGATGCTCAATCGATCAATTGTTTACAATTTGCTCGAACTACAATAACTGAAAATAATTCCTGGAATAAATTCCGGGTCTAAGAATAGATGAATTCAGTGATCTATTTCAAAATCGTCAGCACGTCGTTAAATTGAAAATAAATCCGTTTGTGAAGCGGTTGATAAAGTTGGAGAAAACCTTTCAACCGTAAATCTAATTTTCTTCGCTTCTACCCTGGAGGATAAAATCGATGATTACTCACAGCGGAAGGTGGTTTGTGTGAAGCTGAAAGAAAAGTGCTTTTAAATGTAACTCAAGATTGAACTTCTTGTGTGTGGGTTCTATATGTTACACACTTTTTAACTGCTTTGAAAGATTTTTTAAAAAAATAAGAGAAAGGAAGAGGATTAACTTTTTTTTCTATTTGTGAAAGTTTTAGATTGCTGTTTTAAATTAAGAAGTTTCCTTTCTAGAATTGTACATTGGAATGAAATATGTGCATATGTCTAACAGATTAGGAGATTTGAAACTGTCGAAAATAGATAATATGTATGATTATATATTTGAAAGATTCGGTTTATTTTAGTATTACATATATTTATAAAGTAAAAATCTTATGTAACTTGTATTTTATTTTCTGTATCGTAAAGATCTATTTATATATCACATCTCAATATATTTCAATTATGAAATAATCGATGTAAAGTAGTATAAAACTATATTGTCAGACAATAAAAGAAAATTGACTCTAACTTCTTTATGAACGTATATTTTATGCACTTAGTTTGTAATTAAATTTTTCATTTAATTTCTATAAAAAACCCTCCAAGTTTACATTATTAATAAATATGACAATTTTATTGCATTTATCAAAACACATAAAGCTTAAAATCGAATCCCTCACCTACTTACCATGATATATCTAAAACTGTTAGACCTGAAATATAGTAGGGTTATGTTACTTTTGTAGAGTAGAAATTGACTAATATTGCATTTTGAAAGATCTACCTCTCCCCTTCCCAAAGGAGGTTGTGGAGTTTTTAAGGCAAAAAAATACTTAAATTATCTTTATATAGATACATATATTTATCTTTTTCTAGATACTTTTTTCAATTTGACAAATACGTTTAGTTTGTTTTGGTAAAATAAGAAAAAATGAATTGTGAAGAAATCGAATCTCCAGGGATGAATTAATGGCTGCGTTAGTGATAAAAAAAACAATTCCATTTTTTAAATGTTAGACTTACAGACTTGAAATTTATAACAAATGTGTCTTTTCTTGTGAAAGAGAGATATATACCGTATTTATTCGAAACTAAGCTGCCATCGTTTCTAACATTTTCGTGATGAAGGACGTAAACGTTCTATCGCGAGTGTCACTCACAGGCTGGAGGGTTTTGTGTAGTTAAACCTAAATCCATAAAAATACCGAGATATAAAGGCGTTATTCAATATTGTTCTGCATATTATACGAACAGCGTATACTTTATATATTTTGCATTAACATACTTTATTTACTTCAGCCACTTTCTGTTTAAGTATAAGTTTTTAAACATTTTACTGTAAGCATTTGTAAAATTCGACCTTGTAAAAAAGTAAGAAAAAAAGTTTTGTCTACCAGATCTAGTTATCCATATAAAACTACACTGAAAACTGAAATCAAATGCTTTAGCGAAAATAAATATCTCATCCTCTTTATAAACAAAAACCACAGGTTCATTTCAAGAGCAGTCGTAAGGCACTCAATTCGGAAACATTCATTTCCCCTTATGTTTATAAAACAAAACTATCGTGTGAGTAAGTAATAGTTATCTTATTTCGAGTAGAAGGTCAGATCTCCATGTGTCTGAAATCTTATGGGCATAGAACGCCATCTATTGCCTAAACCTGGGCTTAAAAAGCGTTCCAGGTCACTGGCGCACCGGTGAGTCGATAGGCCAGTGAGGAAGAATCACACTGGTGCATGGCCATGACACTCGTCTCTTGGCGGTGTTTCGTGCCGGCTCACGGGTGCGAAGTTCGTCCTGTAGGGGCTAAGTAGCACTCCCAATTCTTTACATACTTTTAAGGAAAAAAATTGTGTAAATGGTTCCTCAATATCCGATACTTTAAGAAATTTTTAATTAATAATGACAATAAGTAGTTAATAATTAATTTTTTCCCAGCATTAACGTAACAGAGAATATTAGGCTTTCCTACAAAAAGTCAGGTTTTGGAATCAAAACTGTAATTCCTAGCATCAATCAAGTTTTGGGCCAACTAAAATCCCTCCAACCCCTCCTGCGATGTGATTGAGTACGTTACGCAACTGTTTAGCGATATTATAAACCTTTACACATATATATAAACCTATAAATACTCTAAGCGTTAATAATCTTTTTTCATACTTGAGTCATAGTGAACACGTCTTGATGCTATTACCGATATCTCTTTGATGTTTAGGTGATTAAAAGAAAGCGCGTATAAGCAAAAAATGTCCTAAATACGAGCAGACATCGATGTTTAGAATAATAATTTGAATACGGGAGATAAACTGCTGATAATGGGAAAAGTCACCGATGCAAATGGCCAGTAAAAGCGGCCCCATTGTTCTTCTTGAAATGGATGGAAGCTCCATTTTTTCCCATCCAAAAAAATGTTTTGCATTCGATTCTAAGTCGCACCCGATTTTCAGTATCATTATCACTGGAAATTAGTGCGGCTTACATTCGAGTAAATGCAGTATATTAACGTCGCACTGCACAGCTGTACGTGGGCTCTTAACTATGGAACTCGTAATTGTGAAACGGATAAAACTAAAAAAATGATACCGGATCTGATTGGTAACTAATGTAGTCCTTTCTGGTGTTACGGAAATATTTACAATTTTCTAGATAAAATTTATCTAAAAATACAGTCTAACTCTTCTTATTATTTTTCTTATAATCTCGAAGCATATCCCAAATAACAGAATTATTTTACTATCACTTTATATGTAATAACATAACAGGAAACTTATCGGCAACAAATTATCATTTTAACAGCGATGTGAATTTTCAGTCTCAGAAATCTCAAAATATGGATTAAAAGTAAGGAATTACATTAAATATTATTTTATTAAAACTTTCTTACAAAAATCATTAATTTTATTTTTTCTTAATTTACATTTGTTTTCTATTCCTTCGTTATACGTCTATTTTAATCGAATGCAGGTATAAAACAATTTTTGCTTGTATTTTAATGAAAACCGATATTAACCCTTTCTTTATAGGATTTTTTTACTAACTTCTGACCCCCCAAAATCATTTTTTTATTGAAAAAAATTGATATATGTTAAATTCTATGGTGGGAAATGCAAATTATTTTTATCTCAGTAAGCAGTTTTTTACTTATATTATAGTTGGGGGAAAATGTGATATCCCTTTCACTGATCTCCAATTTTCCATGGATTGTCCCCTATTTTTAAATGTTAAAAGAACACTGTGTGGGATAATATATATATATATATATATATATATATCAATTTATATATATCAATTCTACTGCTTTGGGTGCTAAAGATAAATACCTACAAACAATATTACAAATATCTGCTTAAAAACATTTGGAAAAATTTATTTTGGCAAATAGTAACTTACCATTAAAACAGCATTAAAATCTTCTTTGAACATCAGAGCTGTAAATTCATATTTACCACAAATCCGAAATCATGTAGTACATATTATTTTTTGCTTACTTTGTCAAACAAGAATTCCATAGTAAACATCCCAAAATAACTTGAACAGTTTTTATTTGAAATTTTAACACGCAAAATGAAATTCATTAGAAGCTATTACTGTTAGACTCCAGGCGGAAAATCTTACTGCGATTATTGTGAACAAAGTAATACTAGTTGCACGATCACGTAGAAAAATTCAAATGTACAGAAAAATCACAGAGATTAAAAATACGTGATAGAAGCAATGAATTCAATTTCGAGGATAAAATATTCATAGTTTCAAGGATTTGTTTTGCATACCATGTGATGCCGACAAAACGGGTACAAAAACACCAAACATATGGCATGCGACGGCGACAGAGAAAGGGTTGAAATACGATTCCATGACATGAAAATATGGATTATCTTAAACATGAAAAGAAAACAAAATGAAGTTTATATGTGTGCTCGATTTTAATCGTTCAGAATTCCATCACGGATGATTTTTTTTTTTCAAAAGCAGAATGCAAGAAAAACTTAATGGCACTTTTTTATAAACCCAAGACGCGATCAAATTGCCATTAGTAATCGAATTCTTTCTGAGTTTATTTTACTGGAAGTTAATTCAATTTAAATGATCACAATGGGCTGGAAAATCATTTGTGTATTAATTAGATGTGAAAGAGATTTAATTGTAACTATTTTTTTTTCTTACCATGATAAAAAAAACATATAAGCAAAGGAAGAAAAAAGTTAGAAATGCTTATTCTAAAAAAAAATAATTAAATTTCCCGAGAGGAACCTTAATGGATTTTTTTTAACTATTTCTCAGGGAAAACTCGAAAAAAACGTTCGGAATGTTATATAAAGTATTTGTAATTAACACGGAACATGCATATTTAAATTTAAATAATTATTTTTTTTTATTTTTAAATTTATAAAAATGTCAAACAATATAAACTGGATTTTAATTTGACTTTTTTCAATTTAAATATGTTTCAAAGTAACATTAGTTTCCTCATTTTTTCAGTAATTTTTTTTTATTCTTATCACAGAGTTAATGTTTTGAATATGTTTCAAAATATCGGTTATAGTTATAAGTATTTACAACTAATTTAGTTGTTGGAAACATTTAATACACTTATTATATGTATCAACGGAAAATAAATGTTCACAAAGTAATACAAGTTGCACAACATTGCATTATTGATTGAAACGCACGGACACTGCCAAGCTTTTACATTTAAGTTTCGTCTCTGCTTTGTTTATTTATTAGCTTGAAGGTATCTGTAAAATATTCCCGAATTTTAACTTGAAATAAACACCAAAATGGGGCAGGGGTGCAATTGCTTTGGGTCAAGGGTCAAATCTCTTAGAAACGATTGCATTGACCTTACATATAAGAAAGAGTCTTAATATAACAGCATAAAGTTAAATAAAAATAACTTCAATAAAATTGTAACAGCTTTATTTAAAGAATTCTCAGTGCCGATTTCCTGTTATCTGCAGCTCTTTAAGCCAGTGCTTCTCAAAGTTTCAATATTCGTGACCCAATCTTCAATCACAATTTTCGTCGCACCTCCCTCATATAACATTTCTCTCAATGTATTTAATTCAATAATACTATACATTGACGCTAAATATATGATACGACTTTACCCTTTTAAGCGCCTCCGGCGTATATAAATGTCACGCTAAATCGATGCATTTTTCCCCGGACGCATATATACGTCTTTCTGAGCACTGCTATCCATAAAATTATTCCGAAGGCTTTGAAATGCAATAAAAGGACCTTGACAGTGTTTGTGGAGAATTTACTTCTTTCAGATTATGCTTCTTTATCACCCCAATACATCACATACGCGCGCCTACGTGAAAAATTGTGGGCATTGGGAAGCGGAACGTGTAACTTTTAATCGGTGGTTAAGGGATTAATTATAAACGACACAAATCATCAATATAAGTGTTAATTTTTGTTTTAATTACATATATAACAATCCCATGGGGTCATAGTTAATTAATAAACTGGTTCTTAATTTAGTATTGTTAAAATAATTATAAAATACATTGTGTAGCCATGATACATTTATAAGTGTAATATGTCATATCAAATGTGTATTTATTTTTTATTATGTCAGAATGTTAATTTGATTGTTTACCTTCAGTAAATTACCAGTTGTTT
This sequence comes from Trichonephila clavata, assembly GCA_019973975.1. Lineage (NCBI taxonomy): Eukaryota > Metazoa > Arthropoda > Arachnida > Araneae > Nephilidae > Trichonephila > Trichonephila clavata. Next base: position 19,780 of record BMAO01036270.1, read on the forward strand.
TTTTTTAATATTTTTTTATTTTCGGCTTTTCAATAGGCTCGTGCACCCCTATTAGAGTTGTCATGCCCCCCTTTTAGAGTTGCCTTGGCCCCCAAGTGGAGCACGCCCCACAGTTTGAAGAATGCTGCTGTAAGCACATTTAAATTTAGAATAAATTTACTGAGAAAAATGTACTCCGCCACACTTTTCTACAATTCTTTTAAAATTATAAGTGAGATTACTTGTTTAATTTATATACCCATCACAGCCTGCGAGATAACATCAACTAAATCGCACCCGCATTTACTTTTGTTCATCCTAATGCAAGAAAACATTTGTTGCCAAATATATGTCGATTGGAATATAAAGAATATTTTCTCTATATTTGTTTTCCCTTACCGTCTGGTGGAAGCCACCCCAACCCCCAATTAAAAAAAGTACTCTTTATGGGCCGCAAGTGGCACGTGGGCATCTAAGTGCCAACCTCTGTCCTCGATCTATCTAGAATATTCCAGATAGATTTATAAGCTACACAAATGTGACTTTCTAGTAGTTTGAAGCTATACTTCAAGGTATTTGTATCATAATAAGTCGTTTTCCGTTCCTGCAATTTGCTCTTGAACGAAGTGATGGGTTCTCTTCAAACTGGCCCACACTTTAGAAATGTAATCACTAGAAGACGGAGGTATTCCACTCAGTCTTGAAAGAGAAAATTGCAAGATAAACGGGGATTAGGACTCAGCAGCAGAATTGTGACAATCAGTTGAATCATGTATGACATTTCAAATCAGCTAAGGAAGCAAAGCGCTATGCAATTCCCAACCAGTCTGATTTTTGGAAAAGAGAATGGACATGATATACAATGTAGTTTCCTTAAACTTTTTTGCAACTCCATCAGACTGAGAGGTAACTACATTTTGGATGCATCGAATGTCGCAGTACTTCTTCAATAAAAATGTGAATTGAAGCGAATTGTATCCTTTCAATTTTCTTTGATGAAACTGTTGCTGTTGGTAATGCCATCTTTCGGACGAAATATCAGGGACCACGAAATTTATCATGGCATCGGGCTAGATTGTACGCCTGTCGTTAGCCTTAGCTTTGAGCACCATGCAGGTGACAGCATGATTTCGATCGGTTCGACCCCAATTTTGAAGGGGAACAACCTGCGTGTGGTAAAACCATCCCACCTCTATTCCCCTTCCGCCAACCCCTTGAGGCTCGACGGCTATTTAGAGTACATCAGTGCACACCCGAAAGTCTCTCCTGGGCATTTTACAAACATTTTCGTTACTAAAATGTCCTCTACAGGGTTATAATGAGTTTCTTTGAGTGCATTTTGATTTCATTACTGTTATCCCTTTTTTGGGGCAGGATTCCATCGCTAATAAAATGAAAAATTCATAATGTCCAATAACAATTTGGTAACGAAATACATGCCTTTATTTCTTGACTTTTTTCTAGGGAAAGGGAAAAGTTTTTGTTTAATCTATTCAACTTAGCATATTTTGAAATTTAGTCACTATATAGAGGTATCATCAGACTATCTTTCATAATTTTATTGTAATTGTATAAAATACATATAATTAATAATAATATATTAAATTGTCATACCTTTGTTGTATAACTAAGCAGTATGAAAAACAAAATGATGGTTGAAGACACAAATTATAGCTTCCACAATAACACATTTGAAAACTATAAAACTTAATAGTAAGTTTATGGGGTTTAACTCTGATTCAGGGTCTTATTTTCCTAATTCTCTTTTCATCAGAGGTAGAATGAATTTGTTTTCATTAAAATCCATACATCACGAACCTATTATATAAACTTTTATATTGAAAAAAATAAGCTAAAATTTTGCTTTTTTTAATTACATATATTGTAAATTGTTTAAATTGTAGGGTTCTTAAGTTGAAATTTTAAATACTATATACTCGATACTAGAAAAACATCGCCAGCGAGTTTAAATAAATAAAGGAAAAGGTACTTTTAAATTTAAAGAATGTAAATAAGGGGGAAAAAAATCTACAACTTTGCAGAGTAAGCAGTTGCAAAACTTCTTTATCATATTTTATACCGAAGAAAAAAACAGAAACAAATGAAAACATATTTTAGCAGCTACATTTCCACAGAATGGCTCCATGTCATAGTTTCTGAAGAAATAAATATCTTAAAACGAAGAAAAGATGGATTCATTTTATTTATTCATCTTCAAACTGTAACACCTTTTCTTCAAAGTACCAGTACATCAAAGAAAATATTCTGAAGTCTGATTTTGAAAATAATCTTTCTTTTTTCTTCTCGGTAAATAATGTATATATTTTCACGCTAAGATATATATGCTAAAGAACTCTAACATCTTTCTGGAATAAAAAAATACGGAAGCCAAAGTATATTTTTGAGCATGTCAAGAAATATAGCATTGTTCCGTTTTATATTACTGTTTCAAAAGTAATACTAGAAGAAGTATTGGCAAAGCGAAGATGATTTTCAGATATAGGGTGAAGAAATCTATTTTTTTGAATATCTTTTATCACTTTTCCATCTATCCTAAAAGTATAAAAGTCATAATTTTTGCTTTATTTTGCTGAAGTACGTATCATTCAATCGAGATAAGGGAGCTTCTATAAAATTTATTGAATGTATCTAGATAAAAATATATTCAGTTTTGGTTTTATGTTTTAAGGATCAAACAATTCAAAAAAATACGATAGTATGCTGAGAATGAAATGAAATGATCAATTTAAATGAATGTTGAAAGGAAAATATATTTTTTAATTATTTGTCTAGATAAAGTAAAGTAGAGGTATTTATATATTTAGGATAAGAATTCCCATACAAATTTCTGACTATATTACAAAAAAAAAATCGAAGATTATAATGATTTAATGAAATATCATTTTATCACATAGAAGGAAGTCTGCATGATTATTTCCTTCATTAAAATTTAAAAAAAAGAATTATTTTTATAATAGTTTTTAAACAAAATCCTTTCTGAAATAAGGCATGCCTTTACATGTCTTTGTATTTTTAAAAAAATAACTAAAATATGATTAACAATTTCACGTACTTGTGGTTTTATATGTTCCATAATGAAAATTGCTAAGGTTTTGTTGCAAGATTTCTTTGTGTGTGCCATTATTCACATGCAACACATTGAATCCATACCATACTTCTAACCTCTTTCCATGAAGCATTGAAGAATCAATAGTCTGAATGACTGCGGCATTTCGGCTTAAGTTCATCAGTGTAGCAAATTACAAATTAGTAAACTATGCTTTTCAGGTATTTCCATTAATCCGTTAAGTGCCACTGTCGGGCCTTAAGTGCTACCGTCCAGCTCAATCAGTTCGTTGAATGCCCTGGACGAATATATACGTTCTTCCAACGTACGATTCTTACATTTGCGCTACTATCAGTAAAACTATTCCGAAAACTTTAAAATGCAACAAAATGACCTTTAGAGTGTTTGTAAATGATTCACTTATTTCTGAAAAAAATTTCTTGTTTGAGCTTTTTCTTTCCCCTCCAATGCACCGCATAGTTGCGCCTATGTTAGAAACGGTTGCACTGGCGATCGAATCCTGTAACTTTCAATCGGCAGTTAAGGGGTTAAAAGAAGTCCAAAGGTCTTACGTTTCAACATCTTTTGAAGTCTTCGGTCTTATAATACTCTAATTATCGTCATACATCTGTTATGCTATTCATAAATTAAGGGTATTTAAGTTGGATGTTAACTGCGGGTAGTCGGAATTTAAGTTGTAGCTACTTTGAAATTTTAATTTCAATAAATAACACACCAGCTAGCCCTTGATCTTTGTGATGAAACTAGTTGGAAAAGAGTGTCGCAAAATATTGGCCTTAAATCATTTAATTCACACTTAATTTTTTTAAAAAAATTTGTTTTAAATATAATTATATCCATATTTTTTTTAAAAGTTGCAATGTTGCATTTTTTGGACTTTATGCATGTTATCATTAATGTTTCTATCATTTTAAGATTGAGTGTATGATTTCAATATTGCATGAAGTTTAATTTTGGAAGAGAATTTATTTTATCATAAAGAAGATATAAAATAAATGAAAACATCAGTTTCAAAGAATATCAGAATATTACAGGATATTCAATCATTTAATGTAGCTACTACTCGTATATTCATATATACTCATCTGTGAGCATTATTGTTCCAGAATAGGACATATATATGAATTACATAAGTAATTTTAGAAATAAAAACATCCCTTATTTTTTTAAATACTTTTAATTCTTTTTAGTTTCAAAATTATATTTGTACCTATGTAATCTGTTACGATATATATATATGCATATAACATGTAATCCATAAATATATACAAATAGTTACAAAGCCTAAGTATAAATAGTCGAGACATTAAGAAAGATTAGCGACAGTAGTACAATAACTTAGGAATAATATAACAATATAACAATGTAACTTAATATAAAAATAACCAGGCCTTAGGAACAAAGATTGAAGGTTTAAACATAGTTTTGCGGCTAGACAACTTTCACCTGTATTTACCTATACTCTGTGCTATAGGGAAAGTATGGAAGTTTAAGAGAAATTTAAATATTACAAAAAAAGCAATGTTATTAATTAATAACAATACAATTATAGTCTACTATTTATTACTAGTAGAATTAAAATAGATGGCTTAAAACTAGATGATAAAACTTATTTAGCGAAATAAAAATAATCTGGTACTACAGATAAGTAGTACCGTAAAAAAGTAAAATTAGTAACTTATGATAAAAATAATATTAAGTCTATACATATATACATTTAAAAATCTTAAATATTGATATCAATTTCATAGAAAATAAAATGACTTCCTAAACATACACAATGATATTTAAATAAAATATAGTATCATTAATTTATGAAATATGTGGCGCCATCTTTCGATTAAATGTTTAAATAATTAAAACAAAATGCTAGTTTGTTACACATTGCCATTTCACTGAGGTTTATTAGAAATATAACTGTAAACAAAATTAGAATGAAATGATTTATATATATATATATATATATACTAGCCGTTACCCGCCCGCTTCGCTGGGTATTTCATGATATATATATATATATATATATAGGTATATATATATATATTATATATATATATATGTATACATACACACACATACATATATATATATATATATATATATATATATAGGGTGTCCTGCCTTAATGTGACGCAATAACTAATACCCGATCCGTTCGGTTTAGATATGCACTTCCAAATTGAAAAATGTTTTCTTACAGTTAGATAATGCTTTCGCGTGCTTTTCGAACCAAAAAAACTCATTTAGAAAAACAGTTCAAAAATTAATTCTTATATGATCCTCAGGTCCTATCACTTATATTTAGAAAAGATGCAGTTCACAAAAACAAAGTAAACACAGCAACTTTCATTTTATTACGATAAAAACTGGCCGAGTTATGGAACTTTGAAAAATATATTTTTTATCCATTTTCTCGGCCATTTTCAAGAAGCTAGTAAGGGGCCATCTCCAAAGTGAAATTAGTTGGAACTCTGCCAGGAAACTTTCGCTCTTGCTCGTCACTTTTATGTAAATCGTTTTTAAATTAAAAGTATACGTTAAAAAAATTGAGTACTTTAGAAATAAAATTTGTTCTGAGTACGTGTAAAACATAAAAAATATATAATATTTTGGACTAAGAAAACATTTCAAAAGCAGTTCCATAAAATAGACTTATATGCTGCGGCTTCAGTCTGATTCCCTTCGTTTTTACTGATCAAGACGAACGTTAACAATATGTTGTGTAGTCGCTTGCAATCGATTACAGTCGTATTCTAATATTACGAATTCTAGCTGGGGAGAACGAGATGTATACAAATGAAGAATACTGCGAAATGGTACTGTTTTATGGGCAGTATAATCGATATAAGAGAGAGGCGGCAAGACTTTATGCCATTAAATTTCTCACTCGAAGACATCCATCTTATTGTACAATTGCACGTGCTGTTCAACGCTTGTATAAAACTGGGGGTTGTCATAGACATTCCCTTGTCTCGTGCCACACCTCGTGCCTTTACCATTATTTAAGTTAATTTGGACATTCTGATATAATAAAGCCCCTGATTCATGATTGGCGCCTCATTTCACATTATGCTATAATTTGAACAGCAAATCCTGTATTACTTTGCTGCTATTTGCTAAAACAAGCTGTTTTAATCTTTTCGGTACAGGTAGTATTTCTTAAATTTAAGTTTTATTGTTTGCCATACAGCAATACAAATTATCAATCTATGATGTTTACTACGATGTTTTAATATTACTATGATGTTTTTCTTTTGCTCTTTCTGTAGATAGTGAATTACTGTTCTCTAAACTCAATTTATATAAGACCCCCTTTTCTGGGACACTCAGATGCTTCAAATTTATGCAGGCATAACTCGGTCAGTTTTTATCGTAATAAAATGGAACTTTTTGTGTCTACTTTGTTTTTGTGTACTGCATCTTTTCAAAAATACAACTGATAGGACCTGAAGACCGTATAAAAATTTAATTTTTGTAATATTTTTGTAAAGGGGTTTTTTGTTTCGAAAAGCACGTAAAAACACTCTTTACATTTTTAAAAACATTTTTCAAATTGGAAGTGCATATCTAAACCGAACGGCTTGGGAATTAGCTATTGTGTCACATTAAGGCTGGACACCCTTTATATATATATATACATATGCACACACACATATATGTATATATAGAAACATAGAGAGAATATTGAGATACAAAAGAAAAATCATACATTCCCAAACATCCTATACCCAAATTTTTTCCCCCTAAAACTGTTGTTTTGTTTATTCCATACAATTTGCTTGAGTAAGGTATTGAAAAAATTCAAGAAAGCATAAAAATTTAAGTTTATTCTTCATGACTCCTTGGTCTTCTTTGTTTAAGAATCAAGTTGACTTTGCTTAGAAATAAATCAAGTCATTTCAAATTCAAGACACAGCAGGAGAGTTAAGTTATTACATCAAGATTCACCAACCTAGAAATTTCTGAATCAATATTTGAAGAAAAGAAAAGATGAGGGAAAGAAACAATGAAGTATATATATATATATATTTTTTTTTTTTTTTATATATATTATATATATATATATATATGTTTTAAAAGAAATTCTTTTATTTTTGAAAGCATTTCTATTCCTTTCTTTCCAAGTTGAAAGTATTTTTTTCTTTTGAAAAGTCTTTGATTTGCTTTCCTTTATTTTTAATCTTGTGTAATCCTTTCAAAATTTTGACAGAAAAAACAAAAATAACAAAGATGCTAAAAACCGAAACAATTTTGTATTTATTGTTTACAATACGTAATTAAATTACCCTATAGAAAATGTCCGTTTAATTTCAAATTTTTTAGTTATATCCATGCATTAAAAGAGGCAAATAAATATAATTTCAAAAAAAAGTTGATAGGATTTAAAGCCATTTTTTTATTCAATCCATTTGTTGAATCCATATGAATAATATGATATGAGGAAGGACAAATGAATCGTAAGGATGTAGCACATAAAGTATAAGCATCCGAAATTTTAACCAAAATCTAAATAAATATAGACAGAAACTTAAATGGTAAAATATAATCAGGCCGAATTAATTTTTTTTTGATAATTTTTTTTAGGAAGCACATAACACATTATTGAATCTAAATTACACATTGCAAAAGTAAGTACCTATTCCACAAGTGTGCTCCTCAAATATTACTTGAAATTTTTTTAATGTATCGACAACGTTCGGATACCTAAAAAGGGCAAAATTATTTTACAAAAGCATACAAAATATATTTTTTTTTTAATATTTAGCGACACTTAGAATAGAATTCTCGTATAAAAATGTTTTAAGAATAACATTAAGATAAAAAATAAAAATATTATTTAAAGGCAATATGTTGGTAAAAAAGGAACATAGAATTACACAAACTCAACAAACTCTCATTTTATGGAAAACGTCTTTACAATAATAATATTTTGCCTATATATAGCATAGATGCCTGTGCAGATCCTGAACCGGGATTTTTTAAATACGTAACTTAGAAAGGGATTTATGCATCTTTCAATACATAAGAGTGGATAAATTGGAATAAAAAAGCACTGATTATTATTTCAATTGGTAGTAAGTCTGAAAATAATACGAATTATAAGCAATTAATAGTTCAAGGCATCTGGAGAAGTCTCTGCTATATAAGAGCAAACGTATTATTATTATAAAATAATTTTTCATAAACGAAGAATGTTTTAAAAATAGGCAATTCAGTGCACAATTTTTGCCAAAATAGTGAATTTAAAATAACTTCAATGCAGTAATATACTTCAAACAATTTCATACGTTTTCTAACTTAAAGGAAACTAAATACTAAAAAAAATAATCGTCTGTAGGTTTTTACAAAATTACGGTTCCGATAGTAGTCAGAAACCTTAAAAAAAGTAACATGCTAAAATCAACAAATATAAAAACCAGAATTCAACAAATTTCAGCTAAGAAGTATGTGATATTGATATAGTTTCAATATATTAAAATAAAACTATATATTCCTATAATATTTCTAAAAATTAATTTGTAATTTTTCCGTGAAATATGTTAATTTTCCTAAATGAATATTTTTGTTCCTGCTTAAAAAGCAATGGCATACAAATCATTTCTATTTTACAATTTATTTTTCCTACAACTGGGAATTTAAATGTATTGCATTAAAAATATTCCGGTAACTGTATATATATATATATATATATATATGACGATGACGACGGAATCACAACGAAACATACACAACACAAATACACAAACACTAGCTGCAGCCGACTACATGGCGAGGACAAGAGACAAGAGAGAGTGTAACCGTCTGCTCCGCGTTTTTAGACTGGTGGTGAAGATCGTACGACTCTTTTGTAACAGGAGTCGTGATTGGATGCAAATGCACGCGAGCAATTAGAATAAGATTAAGATTATATTGGTCATGTGCGAAAGAACTAGGAAATAATTTAACGAGATAAAGTTAAAGAGTTAGAAGAATTCATTGCATATATATATATAATATAATAAAAATATATTTATATCTATAATTCATAAATATACACACAATAGTTATAAAACTAAGATTGTAAAATGATCCATGATAGTAAAATGTATCAGCCACAGTAGTACTATAGCAAACTCCTGGCCTTAGGAACCAAGATTGCAGGTTTAAAGTTTTGCTGCTAGCCAACCTTCCTCTTTATTTGCCATTACTCTGGGTCATTAGGAGAGTAAGAAATTCCAAAGAGGGGGGAATGCTAATTATTAGAAATAAAACCACAATCTATTAATATAAAACGATAAAATTATAGCCTATAATAATTACTAGTATATTTTAAAAACAATGCTAAAACAATTTGATGAAAAAACTTACCACGAGAGTACAACATTAACCATTTGTCCCATGAAATAGAAATGAGTGAGTATATCACTAACGCATAAAATTAATAAGTTATGATAAAATAACATTAAGTCTCTATATATATACGTTTAAAAACTTTAAATATTGCCTTAAAACTTATAGAAAATAAAAGTACAAACCAGACATAAACAATTAATTTTAAGTAAAATATATTATTATTAATTAATTTAGCACGTAGCACCATCTATCTATTAACTGTACAACTTATCAAAATGCTATTGTTAATACTCATTACACTGAGAACTTATAGATATATAACTGTGAATAAAATTAGCAGGGTAACCCTGTTAAATACAATGCTTAGTAAATTTATTAAAATTTAAATATATATTAGATTTATTACAATTGAAAAAAATCGAGATGTATCTTAGTGATACATTTAAGCAATTAAGCTTTTAAAAACTAACTTAAGATCTTAAAACCAAACTTAAACAAGTATTTTAAAACAAAAACTAATACTTAAAGCAAACAAAACTAAAAAAAAAGAAACTGAAATTATATAATCGGTTCAAAACATAAATTAGAACAAATTATTCGTTCTTTGATTTAAATAAAGCATTTATGTTTAAATTTTCAACATTTCTCGATTTTTATTTAGAACAATTCTTCAACAAGTACTCTATAATATTAAGGGAGAAAAGCCTCTATTTTTTAAGAATTTTATTACACCCTTGTTCTTAATATTTTTCATCGAAAAAGTTGATTAAAGACATGGAAGTCGATATACGAGGGTATTTTCTTTTATGAATACGTGAATGAGATAACTTACAGTTGACCCATGTTTTGGCTGGGCATCAAATTCCTTTTCTAGGGCAATAGTTCTCATACTTTTTTTTAACGAATCCGTGTCATAAACCAGATGATAAAGAGGACTTTCAAAGTTATAGCCCTTGCCTGAAGTAAGAAAAAAACTTGTGTTTATTACAAAACAACAAAAAAATGCCGACGTTTTTCGTACCAAGCTTTTTTACTTGTAGTGAGAAATATTAATATTTTCAAAACCATGATTCTGTTTAATGTGTTGATGTAATTCATACATATTTCTAAAGCATAATTCATTATACCATAAAATGTAGAAATATGGTGTGATATACGTATTTGTTCTAAAATTTAGGAGAAAGTAAATATTTGTAGTATAAAAGAAAAGCGAGAAGTAAATCTTCTGCGCTCTTATGTCTTGACAATTTACAAAAAGTTATGTTCACTTAGATTTTCTGTATCATTCAGAAGAGTTATTTATTATTTACATAACACCAAAGAATCACAATTAACTGGTCATTTTACGATAAAACTTAATAAAAAGTTTATTTTAAAATTCAAAAGGGCAGCACACTGCAATTGAATATATATAGGGTTTGTGTGGAAAACATTGCAGTAGTTGGCGTAATGCAGAAATGGAGCGAGTTATGCGGCATTCTAAAGGGCATCATCATTGGCTTTCGGGGAAAGGGTGGAAGCATGTTTGAAGCGAATAAGTTTGTGAACTCTTCACGTTCCGCCATGGTAAGGGTATATCCTACATAACAAAATCGAACCGTCCAAAATCAGCTACTGGACAAATGTGGTGCACCACGGACTATAGATGACAGGGATGAACGACAGCTGCTGAGATGCTTTCGTGCAAATAGATATGCTACCGGTGAGCAATTGACCAGCCAGATTAGCCAAGGGGATACCAATAGTGTCTTACAAACTACTGTTCAGAAAACGTTGCTCCATCTGGGCCTCCGAAAAAAGACACCTGGTGCATGAACATTTATTGCCGTTCATCAGCAACAAAGGCTTTAATTTACAATCCAGTATCGCAACCAGACGCTCAGTGATTGGACGCAGGTAGAGGTTTCCAAGGAATCAAGCTTTATGGTCTATCAGACATTGCCTTAACGGTCCAGGCTGGAGGTGGGAGCACTATGCTCTGAAGAATGTTTTAATGGGAGTCTCTGGATTCACTCATCATTGTAGAAGTCTGAATGGATGAATATGAAAACACATATGTTATTGCGGACCATCTCCACCCGTATATGTGTATTTTCCCCTTCAGGATGATGACATCCACACTGGAAGGATAATGCGAAGTGTCATACATCTTGCATTGTAGCTGCTTGGTTCGAAGAGCCACATGTGGTTTATCGTTTTCCCTGGCTAGAAAACTCTCCTGAATTAAACCCAAAAGAGAATCTCTACCTCGACCAGAATATTCATGCCATGGATCATCACCAGCGTAATTAGGAGCAGCTGGACACGACAATGGAGTCAGGATGTCTCAACATTCCAGTGAACACCATCAGGAACCAAATCTACTATCTTCCTGCTCGCCTCGCAGCAGTCCGCTGTGTGAAAGGTGGTTATTCTGGAAATAAGCAAAATAATTCTGTCATAATGAAACATAAAATACACATTTACACTGAATAATAATATCATTGTATACATCAGTACTGCATATGCTTTTATCAGTACTGCATAATTGCTTTTTATATTACATCTAAGTTAACAACAAGTTTAATTTTTACCAGTGACCCCAAGGGCTTATCATACATAAAATTATGTGAGAATTAACACTTATCTTGATAATTCGTACGTTTTATATCTAATTTCTTAAATACTGATTAAAATTTACGTGATCACGTAGGCACATGTATGTGATGTAATGGGGGGAAGAAAAGGAATAAATGTATGAAATTAAATAATCTGAAACAAGTACAACCTTCGCAAACACTGCCAAGGTTTTTTTATTACTTTCCAAAGCCCTGTGAAAAATTTTATGGATAGCAGGGAGCAGCAAAAAAATCGTACTTTGGAAAGACGTATATGTAATGTTACCAGGCAGCAAATAATCCTTTGGTTTTTGCCAAAACGAGCGAGACGTTTATATTATCCGGTGATACTTAAGAGGTTACAGTTGAGTTGTAGCCTTAGCATCCCGCACAATATTATTAAATTCAATACATTGCTAATGTATGGACGGGAGTCGCAATGAAAATTATGATTGAATATTAGGTCGCAAGTGTTGAAAGTTGAGAAACACTGCATTACTATAAGCAAGATGCTAATTTTTTTAACGCGTTTTTACGCAAAATGTGCTTTTTGAAAATGTTCAAACGGGGTCAATGATTGCTCAAATTGTTTTTAAAATGTTTAAATTATTTTT
>BMAO01036271.1:0-25190 GCA_019973975.1 Trichonephila clavata
AACCTGTTGAAATAATGCATGTTAATCACCACAGCGAAAGTAAATATGAGAAAAGCGAGATGAACATGAAATGTTTGAGTCGAACGGAAAATTTTCAAATGCTACCTAAAAAAACTCCACCAAGAAAAATATGAGGCCCCATAAGTGTGGCACAAACACTTCGTTCTGTCAAAAAGATATAATCAGGCAAAAGTTCAACATACTGTTTGTTGATCAATAAAGCTACAATAACTTGAACAACATATGACTGTTTTGCCTGCAAATAAAATTCCTGTAATATTAGTGAAAAGTGTCTGTGATTTGTGTCCTTTATTAAAGTCACGCACATTTTTGAAATTTCTTGGTTCAGTTTGGTGGATATTTTTTCTCAAATTATCAAAGAAAAACTGAAAAGTTATTAAAAGTAGGTAAGTATACTTTCTCTTTATTTAATTATTCGTGATTTTTATCATGTATAGTAAAAATAATTATAAAAAAAAAGGATTGGGGTGACTCAGTCACCCCGCGGGACCTTTAACGTTAGTATCAAGTGCTTTCCTGCTCCTGGGTTAATTAAAATGATTTTTGATTATTAGATACAATTATGAAGACTTTAAAGCCATAAAATAATTTCAATGCACCAGATCGCGAAAACTGCCCACTATGCGCCGTGAAGCTGTAGGTAAATTCCGTCTTTTGTCAGATCACGACAGGGTCAACATTTTCATTGCATCGGGATTTTTGACCAACCAAACTGTCTCCTTTGTGATTTGGCAGAGCCAATGAAACAAGCTCACTTGCATGTCTGCTTGTCATTGCAGGGCGAATCTGTGACGGAGAGAGATACTAGGAAGCTAGGGAGCTCTTGTAGCAATGATTTCGGTCAATTTTATTGGAGTTTTACGCTGTCGAGGAATTTGCTTTTTTTGTATTGTCACGGAATCGGGGGGAAAAGTTTCGTTTGATTTATCCTCTCGGCTTCAACCCTTCTCTTCTTTAAACACACACCACACACACACACACACACACACACACACACACACACACACACCACACACACACACACACACACACCACACACACCACACACACACAAACAACACACACACACACAACACACACACAACACACACACACACACACACACACACACACACACTTTCTCTCAGGAACTCGTGACTAGCATTATTTTTATCAAATTCTGCTAAGATCCAATGTATATGGATTAAGTTCAAGGAAAATCTGTTGAGGCTACGAATTTTCATGTTGGTATGGCGTGGTATAGAAGTTTAGAGAGAGTGGGCCGCTCAGGTGTCGTCATCATCATCTAGACCGTGGCTCGAAGTTAGAAGGACCGTCACAAAAATGCATCGTGTTGATTCAGAGGGCGACGTAAATTAAAATCAAATCAAAGTATGGAATTATTTTAAAAATGCGCCTTTGAAAACTTGGGTGTTTAGCCAGTGTTAAATGCTGTGGCATACACTGATTGAATATTAAGAGAATTAATTATCCTAGAGTTACCTATCAGCTACATGTTATGTACAGTTTTGATCCCTTATCAAAATTAGAACAAATTATTGAAGAATCTAGTGATGTATTTGAAGTTGTGATCGAATTCCTAGAAAATATAGGTGTTTCGTCATGGTGTCATTCCTGAGATTTCAACACTCTCTTAAAATTACACACACACACATTAGTCTTAGGAATTAGATTTCAGGGAGATCAACTGAAAGTGGGGGAAAAAAGAGTTACTAGGAGGTTCTCTTTAAATAAAATGCAACATTTCTTGTAGTTTTTAGTTGGGGATTACGTACTTAAGATAAAATTTATTACAGATGCCTACAAAATTGAAGTTTTTTTGAAAAATACAGTAAAAGATTTCCGTGATTTTTATGTAACTCGGCGTGCTGCTTTTGAAAATGATCACCATTTTTAATTGGATTTTTTTTGTAAACTCTACATCGATATTTTTGCTAAAATCCTATATGAAAAGGAATTCTCTTGAGAAATTTGGCATGTACTGCCTCGCTACAGTCGTTTTATCCAGTTCAATTTATGTAAATATCGAGTCTTAATGAGGTAAACTGATTTTTCAGTAAATAGATGAAAAACACTGTTGACGGATCTAATGACTTGCCTATGGTTGAGAGGAAAAGAAAATGTTTCTTCGATGTTTAAACATTTTGCATCCAATTATGGTACAATTTTTAGAAAAAAATCACAAACATACTACTTTGTTTTATTAAACTGATTTACATAATATAAACGAATGACCAAGAGGAACAGCTACTATACCTGAGTGCATCAAAGTTTGAAACAATTTTCAAACTCAACTAAAAGAAAAGCAAAACAAAGTTTCTATTTAACAAAGTTAAAGTATATGCACTCTTTTTTTAAAAATTTCTTTGACACTCTTTTCTTATGTTCAATCTCAGGCCTATCTTGAGTTAATATCCAACAGTAGTCATAGAGCATGTTTTTATCCCACACATCTTCCTTGATATTTGCGCTCCATATCTTTGATGGTAAAACCTTTCACCCTGTTCTTCGCTGACAAATCCTAAACGTTCGCTAGAAAAGTTCACATATGAATGAGGAAAATGTATTTTGACACAACCAACCCAAACTTCTTTTTCCTTTGTTGTCATGGTAACCTCAATTTTTTTTATCCATCATAAGCTTGCGGATATCTGAACAAACATGTCCCCTCTTTCTTAACTTGACTTCAAATAAACCTGGAAACGTTTTACACAGGTATTTGAAACAATCACCATCTTTTGGAACAGCCTTGCCGAGCTGTTTCGTTACAACTAGTTTTATAGGCTGCAGGGATCATTGTTCGATTCAATTAAGATGTTTCGAATCACATTCACGCTGCCTGCCTTAAGATTTTGTCTTTTTGGCCATTCTGTTTTAACGCAATGGCTGTCTTATCATGGCTGCCCTACTCATAAAAGAAGCATAAAATATCCACCTTATTGATCAAGAAGCATGGAGATAACTTTTAAATAATTGCAAATGGTCCAACCGGGGTCTGCAGCATGTTCTACTTTGTTGAGGACGAGTGTAAGCTTTCATAGAGTTCCTTTAAATGCACCGGGTGTCTAATTGGTACAGTTTCATACTGGCTTAAGTGATGAAAAAAGCTTTAAAGCTCTTTTACGATGAATCTATAAACAACCTCAATTCATTTTTGTGGCAGGTAATATTAAATTAGCTCATCAATCTGGGAACATCTGAACAATAGACCAGATTCTCGTTTACCTCAAAGTACGTAACAAATTCTTTTTTTAGCGATTTTCTGTACCTTTACAAAGAGGTTCTTTCCCCAATAAGTTTCTTTTGTTCAATCTGGAGACCAATAATTCAGCTGTCTTTTCGAAATGCTCAGATCATTTAGTTCAACCTTAGAGTAGGATGAGGTGAATCGGCTTCTAAAGGCTTACATTCAGTATCGAAACCTTGAACTTGTGGCGAAACTAAGAGAGAGGCGGTAAAGAGAGATTGGATAGGTCTCCCAGAGTGGTATTCTGTATGTTTAACCACGGTAGAATGAAGATCAGTAATGGAGGGAAGAAATTCAATACTGAAAATTTTTTTTGATATATATCCATAAAAATTCAAGCACAAAATTGAATTTTTCAAAAAAAAAGTGACGTGATAGAAATTTTTCAATTTTATTATTTTTGAAATAAGCACTAAAAAGTACATAAAGTTAAGCAATTAATTCTCTTGTATTTATTCCATATCAGGCCTATGTTATTGACATGTAAAATGCTTTAGTGATACATATACGTGTATAAGCAAGTGCATCGATTATCGTGATATTTTTAATGAACAGATGTTTAGAAAACATAATTTTTAAAAGTATTCAAACTCATTAATTCTTATGTTGCAGCAAACAAAATAGTTTTTTTCATTTTGACAAAAAAATTTATTCGAAAACTAAATTTCAATTTTTTTATCTACTAAAATATGTTAGTTATTACAAAAGTATAGTCATAATATATTTAAAATAATTTTAATAATAAATAAAATAAATTTTTATTTCCCGGAATTTATTTTAATAATATGAATTTTCAATAAATTTTTGTAATATAGGTGACATAAATGGCTTATGACTTTGTTGTATCCAATCTGCATACATTGCATGTGGCAGTGGTAAACTTGTGGTCATGGTCACAGACTCATGGAAGACGTGTCATAAGTTCGAATCCCTGTGCTATTGCAGACCCCCATTGTAGAGGGATTGTTGCATTTTAAATCTGTAATGGCTCAATGTCCTCACGATGATGTGAAAGTTAGAGGAGAGAGGTCCCAATTCAAGTGTTCACTTGACCATGATTTAAAATTACGAGGTTTGTTGCCAATAGCCCATGTGTTGCTTTGTAGTGTGGCGTTAACAAACGCATATATTGTATATCCCATGCACGTCGATATCGTGTACCATAATTTTAAAATGAAACTAAACCGTTAATTATCAGATCTTTCTCTTCTCACAAATCAAAAAATTATTATACACAGTGTGTCAAATAAGTTTTAACATTCGCCCCAGTGCGCAGATTGTAATGGCGCCATGAGTGTAAATGCACATGTGCCATGCCGTCCATGGTCTGCTAACACAATGCCAACTAGATGATGGCATTTAGTTAAGTATCTGAGAGAAGACGAGCGTAGTTGCAGAAGGGAATTTTTTTCATGTGGATTATTTAAGATGGAGAAAAGCGAGACCATTAAATTTAACGCAAAACTTGGTAAAAATGCTTCGGAAACATTTCAATTCATTAAATAAGTTTACGGTGACTGTTGCTTAAGTGTATCAAATGTTTTTGTGTGGCACAAATGTTTTTTTGGGTGGAAGAGATACGGTAGAAGATGATCATCGTAGTGGGAGACCAATTTCAACTAAGACACCTGAAGTTATTAAGAAAGTTGGAAATTTTGTGGCAAACGATTGCTGTGCTTTATTGAAATTGATGGAAGACATCTAAACACCAACAAAGAAGCGATTCGAACCATTCTACGTTTATATTTGGGGGGGGGGGGTTTGTTAAATTTGTTCCACACACTTCAACCCCTGAACAAAAAGCAACGAGAAGTGCACGTTGCAAAGACATCGCTTCAGTCACTGAAAACGTGTTTCAAACTTCTTGAAGTCCATTGTTACAGGCAATGAACCCTAATTATTCCAATATGATTCTGAAACAAAGAAATAAAGTGCGGAATAGAAGTCATAAAATTCACAGCTAGCCAAAAGGACAATTCCATCCAAAATCAAAACAATACGCACTACACACTTCGATAATAAGGGTATTATCAACAAAGGATTTATTCCATCTGGACAAACAATTGCAAGTCAACACTACTTAGCTGTTTTAAAGCGTTTGATAACCAGAATTAGTCATATCCGTCCAAAATATCGGACTGAAAACAGTTAGTGTTTGGAACATGATAATGCCCTCAGTCAAACCTCCTTTATTGTTCGTCTATTTTAGGCAAAAAACAATGTCTGTGTGTTGAACTATCCACTTTACTCACTTGATGTAGTACCCTGTGACTACTCCTTATTTTCAAAACATAGAATGAAGTTAAGAGTGCTATTTTGACCATACAAGTAGCTTCGACGCATGCTTTTCAGGCCATTTCACAAAGTGATTTACAACAGGCGTTAAATTCTTTAATAAATCGCTGTAACAAGTGCATTAAAATCGGAGGGTCCTATTTTTAATAAAAAACCAAAACAGGAATTAATTTCTTGCTTCCATTTCTTTTTTGCAGACCCTATCTTAAAACTTATTTGACGCACTGTGTAAATATAATGTGGTTATGAACTCAGTTTTAGAATTCATAATTGATCTGTATGCAGTCAGTATTTAAATTAACTACATTTTGCATTATTTCAGGGAGAATGTTTCAATGTTTTTCACAAACAAACACGTGAGTAGCGGTAAAAAGAAAAAAAAATTCCCTTTATTCATGGGTTACATATCTATTGGAGGGGGGGGGGGAATAACGATGTTTCGTTTCCCAAAATAGAGGAAAATCCCTAGAGGGATTAATTTGCAAGTTTCGACTCCTTTAGTATTTTTCATTCTGTTTGAAGAAAAGTAGAAACCTCAGACCTCTTTCAATTTAGAAGATTTTAAAATTTTGCTTCTAAAAATGCCAAAGGAAAAAGGATATCGCTACCAAAAATGTTTTGGAGTTTACAGTTTCAAAATACCAGTTTGAAAAGACTTCCGACGGCAGCTTTTAGAAAGGCCTAAATTTTATTTTTCATTCATTTCCCTTGAAAACTTTTGATATGGAATTTGAACACACATTTTGTTATTCTTCCTTAGATACATTGAATTACTAGAAGTCACTTTATTTAAAAATTCATTTAAACGTTTTAAGAAAAATCGAAGCTGTTCTCTTGAAGTTGGACGGTAAATGTTTTACTATAAAATATTATTTTCAATTGACATAAATTAAACATTTTAAGCTGTATTTTTTAAGAATTATGAATAATTTTATTAAGTTAAGCAATAAAAAGCATTTTTCAAAATAAAAATATTTTTCGCTCCCGCATGGCCCTTGAAATTTCGAAAAATGGAGAAATTCCCTGCATTTTACAAAATTTTTTATAAATATTTGCTAATGTTATAATGCTATTTCTAAATGTAAAGCTAAAGATATAAGGAATGAGAAAAAAATTAATGCTTGAAAATTCAAAATATTTGTTACTCGTGCAAAAAGTACGAATTGGGGGGGGGGGGTAAAATATTTGTAAGCAAAACTTCGTAAAATTATAAGAATTTGTTTTCCCCCCACCTTAAATAGACAGAAGTTAACAATTGGTAAACATGTTTTACATTTCGAATATTTTAACACTATATGTGGATTTATTATTTACCATGGTTTATAAAATTATTTAATATTTTTATTGAAAGACATACACTTTAAAGTAAGAATATTGAGAAAATTCGGGTAATTTATTAATAAAATGAGTCCTCCCTGTCTCTTTTCTTTTTCAGTGCCACAGTTTCTTTTCAGAATTTATCTGTTTTCTCTTGTTCTTACCACGTAGGTGTGATGAGGAATATTTGGAAATTTGTATCTCATTTATTACACCATAGAATTGAAGTACAGTTGTTGTTTGATCAGAGACTCCGTAATAGTCTCTGACTAACAATGTTACTTTTAAATTGATTCCCATTTTTTACGGATTTTTTCGATTGGTGCTGAACCAAAGGCTTGAATTGATTATCATTATTATCATTTTCTGAGATATCGGATTGTGTATGTATTTTTATTTGTGCGTTATCGATGTAGGTCTCTCTCGAGTAGCGATGGCGAACCATTGGCACGCGTGCCATTAATGGCACGTGACACAATCTTTTGGGGACATCAGCAATCAAAATGGTTTACATTTTATTTCAAAATAACAAAGTTCACTATGAGGTATTTCGAACAAACGCGAGTGATCGGTCGAGATGCGGTGGAAAACAAACTCGTTTGTTATTGTCTTGCCTTAGTTATGTCGTGGACCACCATTGCTTATGATGCAAAGTTTGTCTACGCGAATCATAGTCAATTTCATTGACGCAACTGTATTTGTAAAGTTTACTTGTGTTATATTAATGATTTTTAACTTTAATTTATAATGGCAAGTTCCACAGAAGTATAAAAAGAGTAAGATAGTGAGGAGTAACAAAGAATTTCAAATTTGGTGAATCTAGAAATATGGCATTATTAGTAAAGGCGACAAAGCAGAGTGTGTTTTAAGTTCTGAAATAGTGGTATGCAGAACATAATCATTAAAACGACACTTTGAAACAAATCGCAAATCCTCTAGTCAAAAATAGTGAACCACAGCAAAAATAATTAATTGCTCTAAATCTGATTGGCAGATGACTCCAATTGAGCGTACGTTCTACTAAAAGTAATATTAGTAACTTTTTGTGTCATCCTATCTGTAACAACAGAACTCACACTAATGTTACGTTACATATATAATTTGAATTACACGTATAACTAAAACGTTTCCAATTATACAATGCAAATTTTTTTTTTTTGGTAAATAGAGTTTTGTGTTCTTAGTAATTAGTTTATTATTTTCCCATAATCACAAGTCAAAGTTATTTGACGGCACATCTGTACCTCATTAAACACTTCTTTAGAAAAAATGGCATGTTGATCCATAAAGGTTCGCCACCCCTGCTCTGGAGTATCAAAGTACTTTGAAGGGCTTAGGACTGATTGTTCTTTGTTTTCTTTCCAGCCATTTTGCTAATTTAGTATTTGTTTCCGGTAAGTTCAGCCATTCAAACTTTTCTAACTCATAATTTCTTATCAGAAACATAAAACATAACTTAATAAAGGTATCTTACTATGTTCGGAGTTGTCCATCCGGTATAGTGATTAGCGATGCTGACTGCTGTGCCGTAGGGCCTGGGTTTGAATCCAAGAGAATACAGGGATGTTTGTAAATGTATAGTACCTTCGAGGCGTGGGAGTACTCTTAATATAGCCGTCGAGCCGCAATTTCTCTCGAGAGATTGGTGGTAGGGGAAAAGAGAGGTGGAAGGCCTCCGACCCCCCAGGGTGTTTTTCCTCTAAATTGGGGTGGAACCGAGGGAAATTGTACTGTCATCTGTCTGGTGCTCAAGGCTACGGCCAACGATTCTTGTACATCTAGAAGTCCAACCTGTTTCTGACAGCTTTCCTACCTTCCCGGAGGGAAGGACAGGACAACAACAACAACACCTACATTTGGAACTGTGATTTTTCAAAAGCGTATGGGAATGAATTATGTTCTTAATATTTTGACCCCTGAATTAGAATATACATATAAAATTTCTTTGTAATATTTTTACATTGAAATTTTTTTAAATGCAAGTTTTTGGCATTAATTGAAGGAAAAAGTTACATATTTTCAAAACATACTTCTTTTATGGAAAAAGCTTCTATAATAATAATAACAATATTTTGCTACTAGATAGCTAAGACATCTTTTAATATCTCGAGCTAGAATTTTTGAAATATAGAATTTAGAAGTGGATTTATTCATATTTTAATACGAGTGTATGAAAGAGTAGACATTTTTTTTTTCAAAAACAAGAAAAAGACACCGGTTTTTAATTTAAGTAATGGTAACTCTGAAAATAATGGGAAATTTTCAAAAATACTAGTTTAAGGTCTAAACAGAAATCTTAGCTATATATTAGCAAAATATTATTATTATAGAATCATTATCCATAAAAGGGTAATATTTTGAAAATGTGTCGTTTTAAACGATTTTTTTTGACAAAAAAATTGCAAGAATTTTTTATTGTAATAATATTTTTAAATAATTTTATATGTATATTACAGTTAAAGCGACACTAATAATATCAGAAAATTATTCATTTTTTTTTTCTTATTCACTCTTTCAAAATTACTGTTCCGAAAGTAGTTAGTTACGAGAAATTTGGTTGGTATTATCAGACTAACAATTAACTGACATCATGCATTCGCACAAAATTGGACTTTTTTTTTGGAAAATGTAATCCCTGACAATTTACATGCTATTACCTAAAAAAGCAGGCCTTTTGAAGATTACAATCTTTTTTAATGAATGAAACGTTCCTTATATATTACAACGGCAGGACTTTTTATTCGCACACAATAATTATTATGTTGTATTTATTAAATACTTGTTCTATTCTGTATACAGAAAGAAAAGTTCTTTTAAACTAATAATTAAGGTATTCGATTACTTTCGACAACTTTTTTTCTAGAAAATAAAGATATGGGGATTTTTTTTGTTGGTTTTAGATTTGTTTAGTACATTTGAAGAAAATATGCTAAAATTATATATATATATATATATATATATATATATATATAAAAATAAATAATAATATAAAAAAAAAAAGAAATTATTATTACTAAAATGGAAAAAAATGCGTAAATTTTTCAAAAAATAACATAAGTAACCCATTCTGAATCAAAAGTTTATAAACAAATCTTCAATTTTTCAATTCTGATGTATTGCTATATTATTTCTTTTTGAAATGACCTTTAGGATAACAGATATTTTAATTTTTACAAAAACTAGAGCACTTTATCTGTGTTATATGAAATTGCTTAAAAAAATAGTGATTATATTCACATAAGGGGCTTTAAATTTTGTAATAAAACAGTGATTAATAAATCTGGAGGTTAAAATATTTCTACTATTATACGGAACATACACAAAAATTTTCAGCTAATTATTTTCAAAACTTTTTCAGCAGTCGCTGGCTTTATTTAAGCATTTTCAAAAAAAAAAAAAAAAAAAAAAAAAAAATTAGAGTAAAACGTGTTTTAAAGTATGACATCTTGATTAAAAAGGAGGCGTCTGCTAAAACTAAAACACTTGCAGTTTTTGTTCTAGGGAACGAAAAATAATGATCTTGGTATTTTTATAAAGCGCTAATAAGATGGCCTATAAAATAAAATTATAAAAAAATTTGTGAATTTTTTGCCAAAATTCACAATTTTAGGGTAGTCGGATACTTTAATCTCTTAACCCACCGTTTCATTCATATCACAAAAAAATTCACATACTCCTTGTTGGAGTGTAGTGGCATCTCATGTCATTTTTGAAAACAGCACATTAAGATATCTTTATGAGAAGAAAGCTTACATGGCAAAAAAGTTACTTTCAGTATCGAATACACTCAAAATCCTTTCCAGTAACGTTTTCATAACACTCAGCCATTTTTACCGCATCGTTAACACTTAAAATTCAAAAATCATACGAAAATAAAAGTAAGAAGGTTCAACTAAAAATTAATTGCCACGTTACCATTTATAGGAAATTAAGTAAAAATCTAAGTAATCTTGTGTGAGCTCGAGAAGAAAGTCTTCGTTTCCAAAGCAACTTGTGAATATGACACACGTCAATGGTTAATTACATGAAAGAAAAGCAGAGTAGCAAACTCACACACGTGAGTGTGGGTTTGATACTCACGATTTTTGTCCTAGCTATGTCCGAAGTTTCTCAGCAATCAATCTGCAATGTCCAGTTTGAAAAGAAAAGTATGACTCATGTTTATTAGGGGTTGTTTATGAAGGATAAAAAAAAAAGAAAAAAACAAAATGATAAATAAATATTCGCAATGATTCTACTTCAATTAATTTAAGTGTTAGAACTAAGTACGTGATACGTAAGCAAGGCAAAGTAAATAATCAGAAGTGGCGGGTACTTATCTGAAATGAGATGCAACCTCTGAAATTTCCCAAAGGGAAATCTTCAAATATTTTCTTACAGCTAAGCCAATATAATTCTGGGACACACTAGTGTACAAAGCAACACAATCCCTTATTCTCTATCTCACGGACTATTTCTATGCTATGACGTTCATTTGTGGAGTGGAGCTGTTCTAGCTCAAAGTGCTTGAGTAGCTAACCGGGAAAAACCTGATTTAAAGAGAATAGACCAGGCGATGTAGCAAGTCTGGAGTTTTTTTAAACTTTTGTATTTATGATATTATTTCCTATAATTTCACAAAATAAAATGATGCGTAACAATGCAAATCTAACAGTAGATATCATATTGTACATGTATCATTACTTATTGTATATTTAGATAGTACTAATTTACAAGTAGTACAATTTACAATCCTTCTAAGCCTTTTTTGGAAAATAGATAGTTTCTCGTGTAGCTGACTTTAAGATCATATCCTTTGAGGGGCCTTAGCTTGTAGGCGATTTCTAAATATATATTTTTAGATATCGCCTCTTCGGGTATGTCATATCCTGCGCGTGAATCACCGTTACAGTTCTGAATGCATGAGCACGTTTTAAATCTTTCTAATGCTATGATGAAGAAATGTGATATTTAAGTAATATAATAGATACAGTATTTAATAGATATAGTTCAACAGTATTTTCGAATGAAGAAATTTTCTTCGCGGTTATGATGAGAAAAAAATCAAACGATGAAGAGTATAACAGCAAGTATGATTCATCCACTGAAATCGATCCAGATTTAGAAAAGGGAGACACTGCTGAAAATAAATCTTTTATATGTAGAGACATAAAAACATTTGAGAGGAACGTAATTTTAAAAGAGATAACTGGTACACATCTTATCCACTTTCAAATAAAATTTTGAAGAAAAAAAAATATTGCTGGAACAAAATAAGAGAAAATAAAAAAGAAATTCCAAAATTTTTAAATTTAAAGAATAGAGAAGCTTACTCCTATATGTTTAGTTTGAAAAAGATACAAATTAAAAAAAAATTAAGATCTAATGGAAACATCGCACTCACTCACGACGAGATTAAATGAGTGTATAAAATATTCACTGAATGCCCTTATAAAAAGAACAGAAAAACTAAATTTACGTGTGAAAAATGTAAGAAACATGTTGTACTTCCTATTTTTCTTCCCTTTTAAGCTTTGTATACAAATTTTATGGTAAAAAAACAATGTAAACACCCCTTGGGTATGACGCACCCTACGAGAGAACTTTAGGTTGTTTTCTTCACGCGAGTGATGCCGGGTTAAACCTGTCAATGCTCAAACGTCCTCCCGCTGGTGTGGCGTGGAAACTAAGAGAAGGGGAGGCCAATTCAGGTATCTTCCTCATCATTTGACCTTGGTTCAAAATTAAGAGGTCCGTCGCCAATAGCCCACGTGCAGTGTGGCATTAAAAGTAACTCTCACTCGCTTCTCTCATTCTTAAGCTGCTGATCAAAGATCCTCAGTTGATGTACATTCTTCGATAAAATTGATGTTTAGATGCATATGTAACATCACGATAAAAAAGTTTTCAGGCGAAAAAATAAGATTTCAGATTTCAACTAGCAGATCTGCAAATAGAAATATTCAAAACAAATACTTTTGAAAATGCTGTGATGGGTTTCTGTTATTGATCAGGAAAATGTATAATTTAAACGAAATAATGCGTTGTTATCGATCTCCCAAATTGATGCTTGCAAATGTGTTATTATATGGATTCCATCAAGAAGATGCAGTTTGATGGAATATTCATTCTTAATGGAAGCACTGGAAGTGAATGGATTTTTTAAACATTCTGATGATCTGCATCATTGGATGTGTATAATAACACTTGAAAAAGTATTTCTAATGACAAAATTCCACTTTACAGTTTTTTTTTTTACATTATGAGAAACAGGGTTGTTTTAAAATTGCATGTGCTAATATAAACTCTATCATATTCAATATACTCTAGCAAGAGAAATTGTGATTCTCATTTTTTGTTGAAAAAGTGCATATTTTAAATTAATACCCATGATGATAGGAAACTACATTTTATGTTGAATGGAAGCAATTAAAGTTAACTGAACCTATTTGTTATAGCAGAAAAATTCTTCACAGTTTACAGCAGTATTTCTCAAACTGCGGGGCGCGCCCTCCTGGGGGGGCGTGATAACCTTATAAGGGGGACGTGAGTATATCGAAAAGTCGAAAACAAAGGTTATTTTTAAAAAAAATATTAATTTACTGAAAGGAAGAAAACCCAAATACAATCTGACACAGTAAAAAATAAAATATATATTTACACTGATAAATGTATCAGTACTGCAAATTGTGTTTCATTCTTCTTTTGTTGCTTATAATGCCACCTGTCTGACGTAGTCAGATCAAGGCCCACGAAATTCATCATAGCATTGTGCTGGATTGTACGCCTGTCATTAGCTGTAGCTTTGAGCACCATGCAGGTGGCAGTATGATTTGGCTCGGTTCCACCCCAATTTTTAGGGAGTGGTCAGGGGTTTCCCACCTCTCTTCCCCTTCCACCAACCACACGAGAGGACTTGCGGCTCGACGGCTATTTAGAGTACCCCCATGCCACGCGAAGGGGCACTATACATTTACAAACATCCATGCCGTCACCGGGATTCGAACCCAGGCACTACGGCACAGCAGTCAGCGTCGCTAACCACTATACCGGATGGGCGACATGCTTCTTTTAAAAGTACTGAGTTAAGAACAAGTTTAATAACTACCATGACCATATGGGCATGTCATAAAATTATATAAAAAAATTTAATACTTATCTTGATAATTTTTACGGTTTATCATTAAAGCGAATTGTAGCTTTCTTGCAAAGTATATTATTATAGAATTCAATACATTGTTAATGCATGGAGGAGGGGGACAATGAAAATTATGATTGAAATTTGGGTCGCAAGAATAGAAAGTTTGAGAAACACTGGTTTACAGCAGTTATTATCTGTTACCATTTAATAATTTTATTTTTAATTATATTTATATAAATATTTCTAAATTTTAGATTAAGCTTATTTTAAGAAAATAAATTTTATCTTAAATATGTATCTTTAAATGAATTCCCACTATATCCGAAATCTTCAACCTGCTCAAAAGGATTGTAATTTAGAATATTTCAAATAGAGAAAGAATTCTGGAGAACAGATTATAAATACTTAAGGTATCCGTCTATACTTGCGACAACTTTTTTTTTGATCTGGAGATATGGGGATTTTATTATTGTTTTTAAATTTGCTTCGGCATTTAAAAAAAAGTATACTAAAATTTAGAAAATAAAAATAAATTATTATTACTAAAATGGGAAAAAAGTGGTAAAAATTTGCAAAAGATAACATAAACGCGGTCCATTTTGTACCAAAAGTTTATAAACAAATTTTCAATTTTTCAATTCTGATGCATTACTATGTTAGTCATTTTTATAATGACCAACAGGATAAGAGATATTTTAATTTTTACAAAAACTAGAGCACGTTACTTTAGTTGTTATATGAAATTGCTTATAAAACATTGATTATATTAACCTAAGAGACTAAATTTTGTTACAAAACAGTGACTGAGGAATCTGAAGGTTAAGACACTTTTACTATTATATAGAACATAAACAAAAAATTTTAATTAATAGTTTTCAAAAGTTTTTTAGCAATCGCTGGCCCCGTTTAAGCATTAAAAAAACACTTTCGAGTAAAACGCCTTTTAAAGTATGACATCTTGCTTAAAGTAATGACATCTGCTTTTACTATAAAACACTTGTAGTTTTTGTTCTAGTCAACGGTAAATAATAAACTTGGTATTTTTATTACGCTAATAAGATGGCCTATAAAATAAAATCACAAAACAGTTTATGAATTTTTGGCAAAATCCACAATTTTAGGGTAGTAGGATACCTTAATAATGAACTAAATATTTAAGGTCAATTCAAATTCATATTAATGTTTTGGTTTTTGGTTTATTAAAATATTTTATTCATTTTTTTATAATTTTATATAATACTTTTCTCAAAATTGTAAACAGGTAAGTTGTAAGCAGATATCTCGAAAGAGGCTTCGTTCTTAAAACTAACAAGAATTTTTTTTAGAGTTTCTAAGAGAGGAAGCGTAATGTGTAAATGTATAATATGATACAGCGTCTTCCGAAACTCATTTCTTTTTCTTTTTTTACCAGAACAGACGTGGAATTAATGACATAAAAATGGAAAACTTAATGCGGAAAATCACACTGTGAAAATGTGTATTAGTGAAGCTGACTGCGGCGCCGCAGGGACTGGGTTCGAATCCCGGAGAAGGCATGGATGTTTGTGTTGTAATCCTTTCTTCTGTCTGTGTTGTTTACCCCCGTGTTATACGTTCGGTGGTGCACGGGGTTTATAAATGTTAAAAAAAATGTGTATTATATAAACTCATATATATATATATATATATATATATAATCAAAATTTCTCTACAAGAGAGATGATTCAACATGATTAATACTTAAAAGAATATCAATTGCTAGATAACAAGACAACAGAATTTAGAAGGAGATATGAAAAATTGAAATAACACAGTAAAATATAAAACAATGGATGCTTCAGTATTATCAACATTGCTGACTTATATATATATATATATATATATATATATATATATATATATATAACAGTTATCTCATTGGGGTTTACTTCAAAGGATAAGAGTTCAAAATGCTTAACATAATGATCAACTGTAGAAACATAACTCAAATGGAATTATTAAAATGTTAGAAAAGAGAGTGGATAAAAAGAAATTTTAATTTGATTATATATCACACAAAATCAGATGTACTAAAATATAAGAAAAAATAAGCTTATTGAATATTTCTATAATTAAATGTTTTTGTAATAAATGTAGCGGATGTATGCGACGAGAATATAAAGGTTTCGTAAAAAAAATACACGTCCTCATTTCATTCATTTATACAATAGGAGAAAAATACACGACATAAACTAGATATTTTCACATTAGATGTTCACTGTGGATGAAAACAAATCAAGAGAATTTTATTGTGAATTGATAGCAGAAATAAATATAATAGATAGTAATAATTTATTTTATCAGGACATTTCGCATATTTTAGTCTCTCTTATCACAAATATTTCATCTGAAAGCTCATAAGCATCAAATAAAGGGAGAGGAAAGGAACCCTTTTTCAGAATATTTCAACAATAACCTACGTATTCTTAGAAATAAGATAAGATAAACATTAAGGGGTGAATCACTGTGTATGCTGCATAATATCGCACTTAATATAAAGAGAATGCTCTTTCATAAGATTTCGTAGAAAAAGAGGAATAGGGTATTTCAAAAGGAAGAAAAAATTTGTTATAAAAGAAATCGATGAAAAAGAAAATCATGAACTGTATTATGATAAATTCATTAATTAAAAAGCAATTGAATAATTCTAGAGATTAATATTTTTTTGTGTTGAAGATACTTGGGTGAAAAACAAATGAATAGAAAATATTAAATAAAAGTGCTGAGTGCTAAAAACAAAGTCCGAGTCCCGCCTGTATACGCTTCAGCAGTACTGCTATAGATAAATAAAATGTAGCATAAACTAGATATTTTTATACAAGAATCTCATTGCAAATGATAAATATTTAGAAGAGAATAATATTAGTGTTTAATCGATAGGAGAAAATGTTGTTAATTTTCCAACGTAGTAAATAGATATAAAGTTCGATAAAAAAAGAATACTTAGAAAATTTAACTTTTGATATTCAACTATCCCTCTCTCTTTAAGTTCATCTTCGAAACTTCTTAATTTGTAATGGTCCTGACCCTTCGGAACTCGCGCATAAATATTTAACTGACTTGGCCACCTGACGGGATTTAATCTGAGTCTCTACGAAATTAGAATCTCAGCGAATTTAAAGTGTAATCTAACATAAGAATCATCGTACAATATCTTTCCACCAATCACAAGCTCCGTCCACGGAATTCATATGAAGTTTGAACTTCCGGTTGCCGCTTCATTCATATATATAAACCGAGACTCTGGAAAATCGCACCAGTCCGCTTCTTGTCGTATTAGTGTTAGGTGTTTTATGTTTATGCCGTAAGTAAGTCTCATCTAGATGCTTATTTGTATTTGTGTCTAAATGTAAAAAGTGGATTACCATTCAAAGACTGCCTCATCAATATCATCCATATTACATTGATCATCTAAAATGTGATCATCTCATTAGGGAAAGAATTACTCCCCCCTCAATCGCCATGATATTTCATATAGATATATGTGTGTGTATCCATCCTTGCATACATGTATATATTGATGTAATTTATAAATGAAATCGAATCAATATTGCTAATCAGATGTAAGAATTAAAATAATACGAAATAATCAACTCTAGGAATTTATAAAACAGATAAAATTATAATAGAAAAATGGTTTCCACTTTATTTAAATATGCCTATGAACGTGATTCACATGCATATAACTAGTTAAAAATAACTTCTAATTATCTTAATTCATCATTCTGTGTTACAAACTAAGAAATGCGTCGTCTCCCCCCCCCTCTCAATATATATATACAGTCGACTCTCAGTAATTCAAAGTTAAAGGGACCAATGAAAAACTTCGAATTATCAAGAGAGTAAAAAAAAACTCCCGATTTTTTTTTCTAGCACATTTAAATTTTATGCAGTAAAACAGCAATATCATTTATAAAATTACTTGAAAGTATTTTTAAAAAGTATATATTATACATTATAAGAGTATCATACAGAAGTTAAAAGTCATGTATTAAAAGAATACATTTATATAATAATTCTCGAACGGAACTCTTTCACTCCCCAATAATCTCTTCCATTCCTCAATGGAAATAAAATAGTTTCGTACCCGGTTCCCTCACGCATTGTCCCCAGTACTCTTGGTTCTTCAAGGCAGGGTTCAGTCCGACCAGTGCTCTTTAAGTTTCTCCTTCTATAAGTCGCACAGATAAGCCATAAATCGTTATGTCAGTCCGACGCAGAAAACACAATCTTCGCCTGAGGAACCGGGAAACTCAAAGAAGAGATGACAGATAGTCATCAAAGATTACATTACAGGGGAGACATGCAGAGAGAATACAACACAAAACATGTGAGCTCCAACTTCTTTGCTACAGGACTCTAGATAGTAAGCGTTCGAATTGTCGAGAGTTTTAGAAGATAACTTCGAATTATTTCGTGTTGCAGTCTGGCCAGTCTCAGATTTTACTTCGAAATATTGAGTGTACCAAAACGTATTGTTTTAGTTCGAAATATCAAGAGTTTTTCTAGGGACTGAGCATATACTTCGAATTAGCCAGAGGTTCGTATTATCGAAAGTTTGAATTAATGAGAGTCAACTGTAGTTTGTGTGTAGTATATACTTTGAAAAACTAAATTATTATGAATTATTATACTACAGTTAATGCAAGATAAAGAAAAATGTTTGCTTTAAATTTCTGACAATTCGGTTATATACAGGGTGTCCAGCCTTAATGTGACCCAATAGCTAATTCCCGAGCCGTTCGGATAAGACATGCACTTCCAATTTGAAAAATGTTTTAAAAAAGGCAAGGAATGTTTTTACGTGCTTTTCGAACCAAAAAACATAGTTAGAAAAAAATTACAATAATTAAATTTTTATACGGTCCCCAGGTCCTATCGCTTATATTTAGGAAAAGTTGCAGTTCTCCAAAAACAAAGTAAATACAAAAAGTTTCATTTTATTATGATAAAAACTGACCGAGTTATGCCTACATAAAATTGAAGCATCTAAATTGCTCAGAAAACGAGTTCGTATATACATTGAGTTTAGAGAACAGTAATTGACTATCTACAGAAAGAGCAAAAGAAAAACATCATAGTAATATTGAAACATCGTTTTAAACATCATAGATTGACAATTTGTACTGCTGTATGGTAAACAACAAAAGTTAAATTAAAGAAATACAATTTGTACCGAAAAGTTTAAAAAACAACTTATTTTAACAAATAGCAGCAAATGAATACAGGATTTGCCGTTCAAATTATAGCATTATGTAGAATAATGCGCCAATCATGAATCAGGGGCTTTATTATATCAAAATGACCAAATTAACTTAAATAATGTTCAAAATGACTGCCTTCCGCAGAAATGCAGTATCGAACCAGCGTCAGAACCTCCGCCTGTACCTTCTGCAACATAGTTGGCGTCACAGACCTGCATGCTATGCTGATTCGATTGAGTAAATCGGATTTACTCGTGGATTTACGTTCGTACACTTTGCTTTTTAGGAAGCCCCAGAGAAAGAAATCCAGAGGACTTAGGAAACTTTATCTTCTAAAAAATCGGCTAATTGTCCAGATAAAATTTCCTTGTATGATTCTGATGTTAAAGGTCCATCGAAATACATTGGCCTAATTAAGGTGCTCTTCCATATTTCGCACCATACATTCACCGACCAATGCACTTGGTGGCGATTCGATCGTATTAGATGTGGGTTTTCGAGGGACCAATAATGCGTATTTTGCGTATTAATAGTGCCTTGCCTCGAGAACTGGCTTTCATCCAACCACAAAGCTTCAATAAAAAATTCTGGATTTTCATCCAATGTATTTAACACGAAATTGCAAAAGTCAAAACGACGCTCCTGGTATCCGGGCATTAGTTCCTGCGCCAGGACTGAACGATAAGAATATGCACTATACGTATATAATATGTTCCACACCGTCGATTTTGAGTAGGAACAAGCCTTGCTAATATCCTTGACACTACTTTCAGAATGAATGAGCCAGGGCATATCCTAGAACATCCTCAGTGGGTATCCGCAAGCTTGAAGGTGTGGCACGAGACAAAAGAATACGTCTATGACAACTCCCGGTTTTATACAAGTGTTGAACAGCACGGGCAATTGTACAATAAGATGGATGTCTTCGACTGGGAATTTTAATTGCTTAAAGTCTTGCCGCCTCTCTCTCATTTCGATTACACTGCACATACAACAGTACCATTTTGTAGTATTCTTCATTTATATACATCTCGTTCTCCCGTACTAGAATTCGTAATATTGCAATTGCTAGCGACTACACAACAGATTTTTAATAATCACCATGATCAGTTCCGCAGCACAAATAAGCCTATTTTTTTTTAACTGCTTTTGAAATTTTTTCTTCGTCTAAAATATTTTATTTTGTCTATATTTTACACGTACAGAATAAATTATATTTCTTAAGTACTCAATTATTTCATATTAACGTAATTTATGTACTTTTCAATTTAAAAACAATTTACGCAAGAGTGACGTGCAAGAGCGAAAGTTTCCTGGCAGAGTTCCAATTAATTTCACTTTGGAGACGGCCCCTAACTAGCTTCTTGAAAATGGCCGGGAAAATTGAGGAAATATACGATTTTCAAAGTTCCATTACTCGGCCAGTTTTTATCGCAATAAAATGAAACTTTTTGAGCTTATTTTGTTTTTGTGTACTGCATCTTTTCCTAAATATAAGTGATAGGACCTGGGGACCGTATAAAAATTTAATTATTGTAATTTTTTTCTAAATAGGCTTTTTGGTTCGAAAAGCACGTAAAAACATTCCTTACCTTTTTTAAAACATTTTTCAAGTTGGAAGTACATGTCTTAACCGAACGGTTCGGGAATTAGCTATTGGGTCACATTAAGGCTGGACACCCTGTATATTTTTTCTTTCTCAATAACAATCAAATATAATATTTTTAATTAAAAGTGATTAATTTTTTCACATCTATAACCACTTTATCGTATTGTCACCAATGCAACTGTGTGATTCCGGCGAAATATTAAACTTCTTTCATGTCAGCACAAAAAAAGAGCTGAAATATCAATAAAATGGAGCTTATTAAGCATATCCTAAATTACCCTTAGTCTTTTCTAGCCATGACAAAGAATAACTATTTATAAAGAAGAAGAATATTTACAACAGAGAAAGTATAGTTTTCGGTTATATGAGCTAATAGTTTGGCGAAGCAATATATCTTGAATTAACTGCTTAATTTTAAAGAAGGTATTGTTACCATCAACAGAATATAAAATAAACGTTTTACCATTTGCAGTTTATTTAAGGACTTTTTCTATCACCTTTTATAAAGATTTTATAGATTCGAGAAAATCGTATGTATATGTAAAAGAAAATAGGGACTCACTCACACACTTATCACGAGATATCCAAAACTATTTGACGTACGGACTTGAAATTCGGCAGAGATGTTTCTTTTGTTGTGTAGAAATCCGATAAGAGCATGATTTGAGAAAATCGAATCTTAAAGTGTGAGTTGTGAGTAGTATATAATTGCACGATTTTAAAACACTCTCCATTAAAACAATTTCCAGTAAAACACCGCACGATTTTGAAACAGTTTCCATAAAAAATTTAGTAAAAACCGACGATTGAAACAGTTTCCATTAAAACAATTTCCAGTAAAACACCGCACGATATGAAAACAGAGTGTTCCATTAAAACACCGCATGATCAAATTGTCGACTTGTTTTGAGAAAAATGAAGTTAAAAATACGAAAGCGATAGGGTTTTTATATAAATTTCACTGCTTATATCTCAACAGCTTCAGAAGTTTTTATGTTGAGGCTTTAACGTATATCTTTTTCAAAAAATTGAAAAATTTGCCATTTAAGAGTTCTTAGAGGCTTTAAAACATGAATAATGAGTCTGTGATTAAAGCATTATTAGCTTAAATCGGCTGCGTCGTAGGATTTGAGTTAATAATGTTTTTTGGTTCCGAAGGTTATCAGTTCTATTCTCGTTGCGAGAATTAAACAAAAAAAAAGAGAGATGAGGAAAAAAAATTCAATCGAGGTCAGTGAAAGTGATCGCAGAATCTTGAAACAGAGTGTGGCGTAATTCATTTCTCTCAAGGTGAAGGTTGAAAAGCATTGTGCAAGAAAAGCGCGTGGCGAGGTTACTTTAGATAGCGCGTGATCTAAAGTAGTTATTACTTTTCTCAAGGAGGAGGGATTTTAGAAAATATAAAAAGATAATTTTTCGGTGCAAAACATCATTAGCGTTACAGGTGTCAAAGGAAATGGACAAAAATATATTAGTGTTCTGATTTTATTTACTCTCGTTGTCGTAGAATTAATTTTTATAATATCAAATCACATTGAGGTAATTCAAAATGAGATTGATATAAACAATAGCACATGCTTTCTTTCAACCCATATAGGAAGGAAAATATTCTATCATGAGTGTAAAAAAGGGAGTGAAATTGTATATGATATTCGGCGTTTCTTTAGCATAAATTCAACATTTTTGACACCAAGTATATTGGGAGTACAACTGAGCGTAAAAGAATTTCGGAAAATCTGTAAACAATGCTCAAACTGAAACATCCTTCTTGTCTTTTGTGCGTGGGGGCAAGCCAGTGTGGAAAAACTACCGTAATTCGACAGATTATTGCACAGAAAGCGTACGATTACGAATTCAAAAACATTATTTGGTCTTATAAAGCGTTCCAAGAATGGTTCATTAAAGAAAAAGGAATTAAATTCGTAGAAGGCTTACCTGAAAGGTTTGAAAGTGATAGCCTTTATATTTTTGATGATTATCTCCATTCCTTAGATGAGAAAGTTTCACAGTTATTCACTATCACTGCGCATCATTCTAGAATAAGTGTGATTCTAATTTTGCAAAATCTATTTCCTCGAAATAAAGTGATGCGAGACATAAGTTTGAATGCGCAGTATATAATATTGTTTAAAAACAACCGCGATGTCGGACAAATACAATGCTTTGCCAGACAACTCTATGGAAACAAAGCAGCATCGTTTATGGATGCCTACAAAAAGAGCACGCAAGGTTATTTTAACTATTTGTTGGTGGATCTACACCCGAGAACGGACGAAAAATATCGGCTCAGAGAAAGTGTGTTTCCTGATTCCAATGGAATTCATTGGATTTATGTACCGATAAAATGAAGAATGTAAAGAAGCATTATTATTTATTGAAACTACTGCTCACGGCATCTCCTGCGCAAAAAAGAGCAATTATACGTACTGCCGACAAAAGTCAGTTACATCTTTTCTGTGAGATTTGTTTAAATATTCTAGAAGGCAACCTTGCTGTCGATGTGAAGAAACTGAGGAAATATAAAAAAGCCATTAGAAAAATCGGGAATAAAACGTTATCGTTAAAAAAAAAAAAAAAAAGAAATAATTCAAATTGGTGGGGCTCTCCCTTTTCTCATAGCGCCAGTGTTGACGGCATTAGCAGGCATTATAGGAAAAGCAATAGGGAACCGAATATAACATTTATCAAAATGTCAAAACGCATGGCCATTGTTCCAGAGGAATTAGCAACATCGTACTTTTCTAAAACCCCAGACGCAGGATTGCATGACATTGAAAGTAAAATAGAAAATCTCTTGCATGCATCAAGTTATTCAGATGATGCAGAAGCTAAACTATTAAGCCAATTGATTCTCAAATATCGGCATATGGTGAGCGAACCTAAGCCTCCAGTACGTGTGACAATTGAAGAGGAAATTCCTAAAGAAAAATCCGCAGAAGTAGCAGAAAGAAATATTTCGGAAGATCCTATTGTACGCGATATCATTCTCTCTGTGCCTGCAAATTTCCAAAAATTCATTCCGGCGATTGTGGAGAAATTGAAAACACGCAGCTATTCTTGGAATGAGTTGGGGGAATTGATTACCGATAATCAGGCAGTTAAGCATTCAAATGTGATTGATCTATTTTCATATTTGATGAGGAACGTTAAAAAGGGTCTCGAACCTCACGGCTTTGCAGTTTTCTGGAAAGCTATCAACAAATAAAAATCCCTACCCGGTGGATTGGAAATCAGAAGCTAGTGCAAAATCTAGGAGGTGATACCAGCTTACGCGAAAGTCACAACGACGATACGTTGGAATGGCCGCACACGCCTCGGAGGAAACAGAAGAACAGGGAAAAGGAAATGGAAAGAGTATTAAAAGCGACATATTATGATTTTGCGAACCCTGCATCCTTCGGTGGAATTAAGAAACTATCAAAGACCACAAAGTACCTTACGAAAAAACAAAACAGTTTTTATCCTCACAAGACCTCTATTCCCTTCATAAAGGCGTTCGATACAAATTTCTTCGAAGAGCGACGCTTTCATATGGTATAAATGAGTTATGGCAGTGTGATCTAGTGGACTTAAAACATTTGGGAAAGCATAACAACGGATTTTGGTACTTACTTACCGTAATCGATGTATTCTCGAAATACGCCAGAGTGAGTGCTCTGAAAATGAAGACTGTAGAAGCCGTAAAAAATGCATTTGAAAACTTGTTTCAACAAGCAAAGCCTAAAAATATTCAAACTGATAAAGGCAGTGAATTTTACAATTCTCAACTGAAATCCTTATTTCAGAGGCATAGTATCAATCACTATTCTGCGAAGGTGATCATAAGGCTAGCGTCGTTGAAAGGTTTAACAGAACGTTAAAAAACAAAATGTTTAGAGTGTTCACATATAGAAATTCGTATAAGTATGTAGATATTTGCACTTGCTTGTAAAATCGGTATAATGACACCGAACATCGCAGTATTAGTATGGCCCCCTCACAAGTGACTCGAGAAGTAGAACCACAAATTTTCAAAAAATTATATGGTTTTCTCGAAAAGAACCCGAAATTGATTCTAAATAAGGGAGATTTAGTTAGAATATCTAAAGCAAACAAAACTTTTCGACGAGGATATTTACCAGGATGGAGTGATGAGGTCTTTAGAGTAACAAAAGTATATTTCTCTCATCCGATTACATTTGAGCTGCAAGACCTGAAATCAGAAGCTATAAAAGGACGATTCTATGCAGAGGAACTGCAGAAAATCTCGAAACGCTCTGACGATTATTGGCGCATAGAAAAGGTGCTCAAAACAAAAGGCATAGGCAGGAAGAAAGAGTATTATGTAAAGTGGCAGGGTTTTGATGAGCGCTTTAATTC